>VUQK01019445.1:0-15093 GCA_015106715.1 Bujurquina vittata
TGACGATGTGCTGTGGTATCTGCACCAAGATGTTAGCAACAGATCCTCTAAGTCCTGTAAGCTGCGAGGTGGGGTCTCCATGGATCAGACTTGTTTGTCCGGTACATCCGTCAGATGGTCGAATGGATTGGGATATGGGGAATTTGGAGGACAAGTCAACACAACAATTCCTGCTTTGTGGCAGGACATATTATCCTGCTGAAAGAGGCCACAGCCATCAGAAAATACTGTTTCCATGAACATGGTCAGCAACAATGCTTAAGTAGGTGGTACGTGTCAAAGTAGCATCCAGATAGATGTCAGGAACCAAGGATTCCCAGCAGAACATTTCCCAAAACATCACACTGTCTTCGCCAGCTTGCCTTCTTCCTATAGTGCATCCTGGTGCCAGGTGTTCCCCAGATAAGAGACGCACATGCACCCACATGAAGAAAACATGATTAATCAGAGCAGGCAACCTGCTTCCATTGCTCCATGGTCCAGTTCTGATGCTCTTGTGCCCATTGTTGGAGCAGATGACAGGGCTCAACATGGGCACCCTGACTGGTCAACACAGCATGAACTTTTTCAGCAATTTGAGCTATAGTAGCTCGTCTGTTGGATCGGACCACAAGGGTCAGCCTTTGCTCCCCACGTGCAACACTGACCCATGACCCTGTAGCTGGTTCACTGCTCTTGGACCACTTTTGATAGGTACTGACCACTGCAGACACACATCAACTTTGAGGACAAAATGTTCACCTGCTCCCTATCTTATCCCACCCACTAACAGATAATGAAAGGATAATCAGTGTTACTCACTTCACCAGTCAGGGATCACAATGTTATGTATATATATGTATTTATAAATAAATAAATAATGTAGCATAAGAAAAAAACGGGCTGTATGTTGCCTTGTTGGCGTCCACTGGGTGCGCATATAGCATGTTGAACAGGAAGTACTAGCTTTGATATGCTGATGAGAACCTTTTATGTTGTGTGTTTGTGTCTCAGGGAGAATGTGTGTGTGTGTCTGTGCATGTGTTTTACTCTTTTGCTCAAGAGCAGGAGGGGGATGCTTCAGATGTGTTGTCCTTTCATTCCGGAGTCCTCCTTTGAGGTAAGAGGATCCCATGGAAACTTAACATTTCATTGTGGCTTGCCGCTGATAAAGATTGAATTATCTGTGTTCTCCTTAAATCCCCATTCAATTTTTTTTAACAGGGATGAAAGATTTTGTCTGTGGTGCCCTGGGAGCTGTGTACCCCGCTGTTTGGTAATATCTGAAATTAATTCCTCCACCCGTCCCAGTTGTGCCTAAACAATTCAAGGGCAGTGTTAGATCCTCAAATTGAGAATTTACTGAAAAGGCCTTTGTACCACCGCCAGTGATAGCGTTTTTGTTAAGCATAATTCCATTTATCATTACGGTGTCCTACCACAAACTGGTTTGTATTACCCAAACAGTAAATTATATGTGACGCTCAATCACAAGGGTTGTTACTCATTAATGGAAGTATTATTTATTTATTTATTTACCCAGTGTTAGAGAAGAAGAAAGAAAAACAGATAATTCTTTGAAGTGAAAGCAGAGGTCTCCACAAAGAAGAACTTCAAGAAACAGAAGGCAGGGTGGGATGGAGAAAGGTGAGGCAGAAGACTCTGTTTTCAGTTTTGAAACCACACAAGCATACTTAATTCTATCCAGGCAGGGGTTGCTCATAAATTCAGCACTATCTGGACCTTATTTTCTCATCCACTCACAATTTCCGCTATACACACGTGCACAAGCACGTTCACCTTTCCTGGCCTTTGCCCCTGCTCAGAAGATGGTTGCCTTGAGATGTGAGTCGTTCTGAATGCAGATTCTGCATCTTGGACCGCAAATGTAATAAAATGTAGACATTGCTAATAGAGTCTGGCAGTTATGCCTTTGGATGAGGTTAAAAGGGCTTCATTTTCAGCTCAGCATTACATTTGATGGGTCTCTGGTGATTAAACCAATAGTTAATTGGGTTTGCAAGAAGTAGAACTCTTCAACAATGCCGACATAAAATTAGCCTTTTACCTATTGGTACATTTGCAGAAACAAGAACCCAAAACTGTATATTTATGCATGTACAGAAATATACAGCTGAATGCAGATGATGTGCCAAAAGCCCACCAAGTGGTTTGACGCTATTGCGCGATAGATGCACAGTGACGTGCAAAGCAAGGCAAAGAGCAAGGTCACAAAGGGGAAAAAGCGGGATCAAAACTTTAAGAGAAATGAGCTTTGCAAATGTTTTATGAGGAGGGAAATGCACTGAGCCCATTTGGGATATGCTCCATACATCTGCATGTGTTACACTAATGAAAACAACGTTTGCCTACAGTTAAACTTCACAGAACACCTCACATGGTTAAAAGATATAAACACATCACCAGTCCAAAAATAATCAGAAAACATGGTAAAGCAGGCCCGTTTGCAATAGTGTTAATCATATATATTTAATGCCATGTTCATTCACCCCTAACCCCTTTTTCTTTTTGGTGCTCCAAGTTCTAATAATTTATTGTGATAACTTATTATAAGGCATTCTCTGTAAAATGTACAAAAAAAACAACAATGAGCTAACTAACTAATTAGGTTCATGGGTGCAGCATCAGCAGTGATGCAGCTGTTACAGCCTACTGGACTGTCATGGCTGAGCCCAAAAGCAAAGCTTGTGATTTGCCAATCCATCTACATTCTATCATCCATCCAGCCCCCTCTTATGAACCTGAGATCTGCGTAATGACTGAAAAAATAAGGCTGCGAATACAAGTGGGTCAAATGACTTTCCTCTATCGAGATGGGGCGACATCCGGAGACAGCTCGGTGTCGACTTGCTGCTCCTCTGTGTCGAAAGGAGCCAGTTGAGGTGGTTTGGGCATCTGGATAAGATGCCTCCTGGGTGCCTCCTTGTGGAGGTTTTCCAGGCAGATCCAACTTGGATGAGACCCCAGGGTATCCCCAGAACCTGCTGGAGAGATTATATATCTTATCTGGGCTAGGAACGCCTTGGGCCTCCTCCAGGAGGAGCTGGAAATTGCTGCTGGGGAGAAGGACATCTGGAAAACCCTGCCTGCCACTTCAACACAGTTTTGGATAAGCAGAAGATAATGGATGATGGGTGGATGGATAATTAAGTAGCAACAGGTCTGTAACCCGACTGGTTACTTCAAAGACTTTTGCCACGCTGCAGAAAGAGCCAGAATTCTTAGATTTAATCCCAGAATTTTGGCTGCCCTTTTTTTCTTTTTTTTTCAATGCACCATTTTTTGTTTCTTTGTTTAGTGGCCCTAATCCTCTTTCATGTGCGCATTATGAACGATGCATCTCAATAAAAGTTAAAATCTAAAATAATAAAACAACAAAAACATCCATCCATCCAACCCCACTCTCCCCCCAGCCTCCTCCACCAGTTCAGGCCTGATTCAGACTTCAGCGCTTGGTCTTCTGACATTTATGCTTGTGCAGGTGTGTGTTAATTACTGTGGGGTCGTGTCCGGGTGTTTTACATGCGGGACTTTTTCCCTTCCGGGGGTGTCGCTCTTTGTTGTGATCGTGTTTGTTTTGTTTTGCTTTTTTATGACACAAACACCTTTGTCTCTCTAGTGTTTTTCTTTTTCTTAGCCAGAATGTCCGGGAGGAAATCATGGTGGTTCTCGGGAGGTGCGCCTCAAGTTATGTTGTCAAAGTTCAAAAATAACTAACAATATTAGACCTAATAAAAAATTTCAGGCTAAGATTAAAAGAGTTATGATGATATCATGGCTGCAGCTCTATCTGGTTGCAGATGGCTGCGTAACATTTAGGACAAACATTTATGGCAATTGAATTCAATTAGAATCTTAACAATTCAGCTAACTGACTAATACCTCTGACTAGTGACAATAGCAACGATTAGTCCTCTAGTCGACTAGTCGTGCACTTTCCTAGTAGGAAGCACGGCAACAGTGACAATGTTAAGTTAGGCTGCATAAATGATGCTCTTCTAGCTGTTCCCAGAGACTTGCTTTGTATGAAACTTGTGTGATATATCCTTGAATCCACTAAATCCTAAATCTGTTCAATAGGATACAAGTCTGGACTTTGACTTGGCCAATTTCCCCTTTCTTGGTCAAATAGTCTCTGCACAGCTTTGAAGTACGCTTGGCGTCATTGTCTTCTTGGTTTAAGAACCCAGGACCAATCAGCTCCAGTAGGTGTGAGGAAGCAGACATCTAATGCAAGCCTAGAATCTGAAAGGTGAGAGAGGTAAAACTCACTTTGAGAAAAGAGTAAATATTAGTCCTCACACTAGCAGCTGAAGGACAGAAGGAGATTCAAATAGAAAGTTAAACTTGGGCATTATAACATGCAAAAATAATAAAGCAAACAGCACTGATATTTAGTACGGCCACCTGACTGGCCACAGAGGCAATCCTTCTAATAGAATCACTATGATTTATTGCTGAAACTCTCCACAATAGAGACTGTAATGGGCTTTATTCATATTTTTATTTTATGAAACACGATGAAAGGGGTCATGGTGGCCATTAAGTGGATTAATGGTATGTGTTGGGTAAAGAAGATGCTATAAAGCCTTAAAAGTTAATGCTGTCATCTGCGGACTGCTGTCTTGATGGTGTGGGAGGGGCTACGTGCAGCTAATAGACATAATTCAGCCAGGTAATGTTGGATCACTGGGGGACAAGATGGATATCGCTTGGCAATGTTATAGGGTGTGTCGTAGCGTGCCGGCACATTTACGCAGGTTATTTATGCTCCATAATGAAGAGCATAATGAAAATTGGACACAACTATAAATATGAGTAGGGAAAGCGTAAATGTGGAGGGATAATCATTGATGCAATTAAGATGTCGTACACATGCAGTGTGAGCCTGGCCTCCCCTGACTTTCTCCTCTTCCTTTCACCGAGGCTGTATTTTATCCTGAAACATCACATTTAATCAGACTGGGGATGTCAGCATAAATCCACTGGACTCACACAAGGAGGCTGGCATTTTAAATATGTTAATGCCAAAGCAATAAAGTCTCCACTTAATCTATTGCTGGGGTTATTGACAACTATTATTAGATTGTTAGTGGTATTTCTTTGTCTTAATTGGTGTGTGGATAAGTCTTTGTGGACACTGTGCTTGCTGTGTGTTGAGTCCAGAGCAATCCACTAACGCCTTCGTTTGTGCATTCATTTTGAAATGAAATAATGGATATTGCATTAAAGTGCCAAGTCACAGCTTTAATTTGAGTAGGCTTGCATCAATATTCAAACGCTACGTGTGAAATAAAGAACCTTTCACTCGTGTGTGCTGTTCAAAAGTAACTGGACAGTCAGTTTGAGCCTGCAGGTTGTCCAGTTACTAAAACAGGCTTTTTCTCCTCACACGTACAGCTTTATATATGAATGCAGACCCACTCGTTTTAAAGCTGAGACCTGGCACTTTAATGTAGCCTTTGGTATTTTATGTAGAACTGAATGTACTGAGGCGCAGAGCCTGAACAACAAAATGTGAAACTCTGCAAAAACTTACAGTCTGGGTTGTACATGTGGGTGTATGAAAGGGAAAAAAAATGCCTGCACATGTTGGTTTTCTGTCAGAACTGTCAGTTTAAGACGGAGGAAAGAGAGGGAGGAAGCGTGGAAAGAGGGGGAAGTAGAGGGAGAAGATACAGGAGGCAGAAAGATGGAGACAGATGAGAAAGGGAACCCTGGAGCTGAAGTGACCCTGCTGACCAGATGCTGATAAACTGCCATTACTTAGCACTCTGTCAGCTCTGTCTCTCATATGCCGCTGTCACCGTGCTGCATTTCACCTTTTCCTTCTCCTCTACTTTACTTGTCTTGCTCCTCTTGTTTCACCTTCATGAACCCTCATTACTATATTTATGTTTGGAAGCATAATTCGTCTCTTCACATCTTTTTACCCAGTTTTAAAACCCCAGTAAAGAGTTATTTATTTACCTTTGCTTGTGTTCTTCAGACACATTGCTTTGCATTCAGTGTGTCACAGCAGGCATGTTCAGCGTGTAGGAAATGACTCAGCTCGAGCCATTATTTTGACTGACTCAGACAGGCAGTAGAAAGAAGCAGAGGCTTATCGCTGAATGAATATCTCCTCTCTTTTTAAGAACCGCAGTGGTTGAAGTGTGCCAGCCAATACGTTCTTCTGTGTTCATACGAGAAACAAGTTTCACAGGAGGTTTTGGCTTTGAAACACGAGTGGTTATAGGTGGTTGTGAAGATATCCAGAAATAGGTGTCATGTACCTGAAGTTATTTTATTGCTTTATTGTCCCAATTCTACTTCTGGCATTAGGAGTTTAATAGCAGTTAAACTCCCTTGTCCTGCATCAGTGTCTTACCTCACAAATGGGCTCCTGGAAGAATTGTTAAAAGAATTCCCATAAACACTCCTTAAAAAATGTGGGAAAACCTTCCCAGAAGAGGTGAAGCTGTTATAGCTGCAAAGAGTGGGCCGATAGTCTATTAAACCCTATAGGTTAAGAATGGATTGTCACTCACGTTCATACTTTTGGCAATACTTGTGGCACTGACAAAAAAAGCTGGAGGTAGCAGAGTTGAAGATGCTAAGATTTTTCGCTCTGAGTGACCAAAATAGGCAGGGTCAGAAATGAGTATATCTGAGGGGACAGCTCAGGTTGAGTGTTTGGAGGCTGTGATGGTTTGTACATGTGCAGAGGAGGGGATTATAGATACACTGGACAGGGGATGTTAAAGATGGAGCTGCCAAGGAAGAGGAAAAGGAAACACCACAGAGAACGTTCATGGATTCATGGTTCAAGAAGGAGGTCACGCAGGGGGTCGGTGTGACAAGAACATCCTAGGGGTAGGATGATGGCCAAATGAGCAGAGCTAAACTCGCAGCAAGAAAGCATCGCAACAAACTCAACATGGAACTCAGCAAATCTGTGAAAACAGATTCTACTACACTTACTACTGTACTTACTACTGTACCTAAAAAAGAGACAACGCTGGGGTTAGTCTGCTCGCAAACACTGCATTAGTCCAACACAGCATAATGTTGGGGGACACTTGGGATGACCTTAATGGCATTCCCTGTATTTTGGACTCTAGCCAGCTGGCTCCAGCAGCAGTAGAATGAAAATAAATCACGGATACGGTGAATAAAATTAAGAACAGCGTGTGCAACATTGGTATCAACAGGTGTCCAAAAAACAAAGACAATTAAAATGTGTTTGTGCACGAGGTTACTGACTTCTGCCATTACAGTCATCTAATGCTTAATGCAATACGCGTGCATAATGGGATTTGAAGATACCAAATATGAGAGATTTAAAATATTTTTCCTTTTTTTTGTTCCATCCGTATTCTGACTAAAGTGGATGCCACTAAAGAGACAGAAAAAGCTTTGTCCTTGCTCTGGTAGCAGGAGCTGGTCAGAACTCCCTCAGGTTAATCTGTCTAATAGCAACTATTCTCACAAGCAGGTGAAAAAGTCACTTTTCTGGTTCAGATGACTTTGTTTTGCCCTTTCTGAGTGGAGACCAGTTTGACTTTGAAAGTATGGGAATGAGGATGTTTTGTCCTTCACCCTGCACCACCTTTGGTCTCAGATCTTCAATGTTCTATATGAGGGTTGGTTTTAAGATTCAAGAATGAGTCAGGCTTAGCTCAGAATTAGGGTGTTCTGCCTTTTGTTAGATAGAAGTACGCAGGTTTGTGTGTGTGCGATGAAAATTGAGCCAGACAGACATTGATTTGTGTTTGGTGGAACAGATCAAATTGTCCCCTCATGCCTTCACCTACTTTCCTATGCCGGATGGTGTGAGTGTGTTTGGAGGATTATGTGTGTGAGCGAGCGAGTGTGCAAGCAACATGGCATCCTGATTCCTGGGCCAAAACCTGTCATTTTGTGCCTGTCACATTGTGTTAAGTGTAGCTCATACGCCTTCCTTAATTCCCCGCATTCCCTTGTCGCCTCCAACACTCATAAACAGCATCTCTCAAAATGGCATCCGATTCATTACACCCCACCCCACACAAAGACGAGAGAATACAAACCCACACACATACAGCAGTTTCTGGTACATTACCGAGTCTTAAGCTTAATTTCCATTCCAACCAGCCTGACTTTTACTGCTTTGTTTTGCTGCTACATTTCCAGGCAGCATGTGCTATTTGGTGGATGTTTGTGATATTATAGTGTACATACGTCTTCCATTGGCGAGCTTATTTAAGATTATTAACTTGATACTATTATTAGTCCTTGAGACTTCAAGAGCTATGTGTAGTACCTACAGAGTAATCATAAACAAATGCAGTGCATTTACAGTCCTGTAAATGTATGGATTCTTTCAGATGCTGCTTTAACTGGAGAGTCCTGACAAGTCAGCTCCATCCATCCAGACATCCATTCATCCACTCATCCTGCTGAAGTCTATTTCTGCCAAAATTGGGTGAGAGGGAAGGTCAACCTTGGCTATTTCGGCTACAGTCACTCAGGGCTTTTCAATCTCAACAACATATGAGACCTACTATTTCCATTGTTTGAAGTAGGTCACAGGAATGAGGTTCCACAAACTTTTTGAAAGTCCAGAGGCCCAAGAAAAGTAGGCACGGAGGTTAAAACAGCTTTACATCCTCTGTTGAGGAGCTGCTCCACAATTAACCAGTGTGATGTAAGATGGGTGCAAACTGCAATAATTTATAACCTTACAGTAAGTGTGGGTGGAGAAGTTAAAAACAAAGATGTACAGTATTGTGCAAAAGTCTTGAGCCACCCCTCCCTTTATATTTTGCTAGGAAAATGGGAACTGAGCGCAGAAATGTATTTAAATGTGCAAACATGCAGGGAAATACAGTGTAAAAGGTGAAAATAGAGTTTACACACTTCTAATAAGCTTGAACTTGACGGACATTCAAAGCTCTTCTTTGGATGTTGGCTGCCTTTCTTTAACGTTCTCCAGCAGAGGCGCTGGGGAGGCCAATCCATGACTGATGTGCCAGGTGTTTGGCTAATAGCTCTTTGGGAATCACCATAATGGTGCAAAAATACATTTTTATGCCTGTCCCACTGTGCTAGTAATAAAGTGCCCAGTTGTCTGTTACGTGTAGACACAACACTGTTTAATTCCTTGTGTTCGGTGCATTTTTAGTGTTTGAAGGATTCATAGGTCACTGTTAAGTGGCTAAAAAAATCTGGAGAACTATTGCTCAAGACTACTTTTTAAAAATTTACATGAAAATCTTGCTTTTTGGAAGCAACATAAGGGGCGGCTCAAGATGTTTGTACAGTACTGCAGCTTAATAGCTCACTTACAAAAAACATCCACAAATACTTTTGCAGTAGTTCAGCAAGTGCTCAGTTTCTTTAAATATTCAGCTTTATAATCTGTGACCTTTACCAAGAAGTGGTTAAATATCTTACTTTCCCTTTTATGATAACACTCTCTTTTGGTTTTGAAAATAAAGATTAAAAATTCATTAATCACTCTTATGCAAAATAGCAAAGTGAGGTGTCTATTAACCAATTAACCCTTGTTGACACATAACACTAAACCATCTCCTGTGCACACTTCTTGACAGCCTTTGGAAAACAAAATGCAGAGCATCAAGACACAATGAGTCTTTTTGTCTGAGCAGCTTCAACTTACTGCCGGCCAAAGTTATTAGACAGGACATTTATACACCACTTACACACCAGTGCCTCAAGCCAGAGGAAATGAGCGGGGTAGACTGGGCCACGAGGATCTGTCTGGAATCATTCTGTGTGGTTTCTGTCTTACCTACAGGGAATTGGAACAATGATATCTATAAAACAAAGCCATTACTGTACTATAAGAAAAATGTGCCAGGAGAAGTTCTAGAGTTGCTCTTATGGCAAGAAGTGAAGCAGTTATTGTAGTCTAGCCAGTTGTGAATTAGGTTGCACCAATTTCTTACAGAGCCACTGTGGATGGAGTCTTTGAGTACATACCAATTTCAGACAAGGGATTTATTAAATCTGGGTTGAACTACTAAAACTCACAGAAAGTCTTAAGTAATAAGAGGAAGTCACAGTAAGTATGTTTTCTCACAGTTAGCAGTGGCCTTGTTAAATGTCATTCTTTTCTAAATGTAGACATACACAAATGCACACGGGGATATATTTGTATTTAAGAGTTAGTAATGTGAAAAACAGCAGATGCAGCCCCAGGATCAGCATGTGGCCAGGTTACCAAACTTATGCAAGTTTAGCCTTCAAATAAAGATTACCAGAGGTGCACATTAGGAGGGATTCTAAGCAGGTGCATACGCAATAATAAGTGGCAATAATAGCCAAAAAAACCTGGAAGAAACAGCTTATTCACCATTTAGGTGGCGTAATAGTGGTGATGGCTGGTCAAGTGGGTGTGGCAGAGTTGTGACCACAGCATAACTTTACGACCTGAACTCATAGTTTTTAAACATACTTTTAATCTATACATAAGAATGTAAACTGAATCGGCCTTCTTTTAATTGAGAGTGACTTAGCATTTAATCCCTGTTGGATGCTGTAGGACATAAACTCCTTCCAATGGCCTGGGTGGTATGATAGAGATACACAAACCTTTGCCAGGACTGAGGATAAGCTAAACATATTTTATTGGTTCGTTAGTATTATGATGACACACCGCTGTAAACATCAACAACTGCTTTGAGGATTTGGAAGTAATCATATCATTATTGTTGATAAAGATGTGTGACATTTGCTGAAGTTCCCTCAAACCTCGAGAGGCGCGCGGAGCACGCATAAAGTTCCCACTGATCTTTAATCAATTTATCCTGCAATAAGGTGTAGAAAAAGGTGGAGGATGGCGCCGCATTAAAATTCACTTTCATTTCACTTCAAAAGAAGCTTTTAATGTCTGACATATTTACCTTTTGGAAATGGACCTCTTTGAATGATTCCTTCATTGGGATTTCCTGGCGTATAGGCGCTGAACGATGTAGGGGAATACTGAGCAGTTACATTGTTAAAAGCGAGCTTTTGTTTGATAATGGAGGAATTCAGTTTTAATTTGATCAAGACGAGGATGGAATAAAACTTTAATAGAGCACTTCAGCAAAAATATAACTTTTCTTTAACGTTCAGCATTTTTATTCTAGGTGCAGTGCACCGCGAGCTCTGACGACAACAAATGGAAAATATTCCTGACTGTTTGAGCAGATTAGAAAAGTGCCACAAATTAATGGCAGAAACCTCACAGAGGAAACAACACACTGAAACGTTTTCTTCTTACATTTTTATTTTATTGATTGTACCTGAAAACCGACTAATGAGCTCAGGGCAACAGTTTGCATATCAATATGTTGAAATTGGTTTTATATTTTTTTTCCTTGGGCAAAAGAATACGTCTAACTCTTGTAGTAATTCCACTAACAGATTGCTGTAAAGGCTGTTGGCAATTGATTCCAGCATTACCAACCACAGGATTTAATCTGTGCATCCTGCATAAATCATACTCTAACCTTGAATTTTGCTTGAGCCAAACATTTCATCTCTATTAAATCTGTAAATTATAATTAACATTGCAGACAAGTCCTGTATTCGCTAATATGGCCATATGCTCATCTCCCCAGGCTTCACAACAGCTGAATCAGTGGTCGTCTCTTTTAACCAGAAAACACAATATGACAGTATTTGGCAAAGCCCACGTCCTCATCTTAATGCCACTGTGGGTGCCAAAGCTCTCTTACTTTTATGTTTGATGAACTGAAGCAGAGCCACAGTAGGTGGCAGTGTTGCTCTTCTGCAGTTCTCATGCAGGTTTCTTGGCCTGCGCTAAGGCCCAACGTTGATTAATTAGTTTATAAAATGTTGTGTAGACTTTGGTGTATTGGCTCTTGTCCGTTTTGGCTCTCCACCTCTGGTCGCAGACAGATTAACAGATAAATGGATCACCATAGAGTACTCCAATGATGCAGCAGGAATCAATATCTATTGTCCAGTAATGGCTGCAGAAAAGAGACAAGAATCTCTCTTTCCCTTTATTTCAAACCCTCCAACCTCAAAACCTCAAACTATCACACTCTGACACAACAAGTAATGGATCATTCTTGGGACAAAGCACATTTATTCACTTAAAAAAGATCTAAAATAATAGGTTGTGTGCACTGTAACGCACCACAATCAAACGCAGGCTTATTTGCTGCCTGCATTAATCAAGGAACATACACCTCAGTGTGAATAAGTCCATTGTGTCAAAATATTCATACATGAGGTGATGGGAAAACCTTTCAAACTTTGCTAAATTGCCATTGGTTGTTAAGCATATTGTTAATTTCAATGAAAATTAATTTCCTTTCATTTCAATTTTGTAAGGTCAGCTAACTTTGAATAGCTTAGCCAGAGTCCACCATTATCATTAAATGTGTCCTGATTGGGATTGGCCTCGACTGAACAGTTTATATGCTTGAAATGAAACAGGAAATTGCGTGTGCAAACCTTCTGGGAAAATGATAAGGAGAATCCTCTCTTTTTAATGAATCAATTGTGTTTCCAGCAAAAGAAATTAATTACATACCTAAATATCGCTTATTGAAATAGACAAAGAAGTTAAAGACTTGGCAATCAGTCCAGACAGAAAGACGCTTCATTTGTCATATAAATGAAATACTGAATGAAACATCATTAATTAGCAAGAACAATAAGAGCAGTTGTCTGAAGGATACGGTGAAGGGTAAAGGCATATGCTTGTGATCAAAGCTTTTGAGCCGAGCAAAACTTTGGTCTTTCAGATCAAACGAGAGCACTTAAATTAACAGCTCCATCAATAATGGATAAAAATTGTACAATTAGGCCCATTCATATGTTCTTGTGCAGCTGTCTGAAAGACATGGCCCCACAGATAGGTGCACTGTGTTCGTGTGGTTGTAAATGCTAATCAGCCTGTCATATAATTTCTTCATCATTTTTTTTTCTACCGGATGTTAGGAGTCGTGGCGTATCCGAGTCTGTTTCTGTATGAAAAGTGTGTCTCTCTCCTCCCCCCGTAAGAACAGCATGATATGAAGATGTTAAGATTCTGTGAATAACGTGGACTGCTGAGTTTATCCTTCTAATGCTAAGGAGGAAAAAAAAAATATTATGACAGATACTGCAATACACTCTTTGCCAACAACATGCTACACTTTTTTAATCTATAAAAACCCCGCTCAAATGCAACCGCAGGACCGGCCAGTCTGCAGATTGTTCAAATTGAGCTGGATTGCTGAAACCAAGTTCACAGTGGAGGCGATGCGACAGTCAGCACCATGACCAGGCAACAAAATGACCTCAAGAATGAAAAGAAAGCCTCGACATGTTTAACGCCAGTGATGTGTGAAACTTAGCACACCCATTCTCTTTAAAACCCTGGAAACTAGTAATTAATTTTTCATAGTGCACATTACAATCCTAATTGGGAAATATGACATCAAAAGAAACTATTTTAATAGGAGGCTAGTAGTAGTAGTAATCCTTAGTGGCCAAGGACAAGAGGCTGTTATGTTTCAGATATTCCAGCTTTACGGCAGAATGTGATTTACTGCTTTTTGCTGAATCACATTAGTAAACGTGGTACCTTTTTAAACTGTAGCAACACTCCTGAATGAGTCACGCTTGTGTTTTCCTTTTTGTTTATTTTTAGAATGTCTACGTTCCCAGCAACGTCTCCATGACTACTGTATACCTATAGGTTGTACAGTGTGTGTCTGACAGGCAGCTAATTAAGTCTCACACACATCCAATACATAAAATTGAAGCAACTGCATTAGGTCAGGATCGCCTCTGCAGGCTGAATGGAAAGGTCGCTGAGGTTGTGAATCACAGAGGAATCGTGATCACACCGTGTTGCAGCTCTAATTAATTACAGCCCAGAGGGCAGCAAATCATACAGAGACCTACAAACGGACACACTCGCAATGCACGCGCACAAAGGAAAATTGTGTCATAAGAGTGCAGTGGCTAGCACTGTTGCCTCACACCGCGAAGGTGCTGGGTTCAGAAGGTCTGCTGTGGCCTGTCTGTGTGGAGTTTTCTGCAGGTGCTCCAGTTTCTGTGCGTGATGTCTGGATAGAGTCAGGAAGATTTTTTTTAATATATACACATTTACAGTAGCTTACCTATATGATTTTCCATCTATCAATTCATTTTCTTCCACTTATCCAATTCAGAGTTGCCTTATGGCAGCCTATCACAGCTACCAGAGGACAAGCAGGAGGTACATTCCGGATAGATCGCCAGTCTGTTGCAGAGCTAACACAAAGAGACAGAACACCATTCACACTCACGTTTACACCTATGGGCAATTTAGGATCACCAGTTAACCCAATCCCACTAACTGCATGTCTCTGGACTGTGGGAGGACCCAGAGAGAACCCACTCAGACATAGACAGAACATGCAAGCTCCACACAGCAAGGCTCCAGCCAGATGGTGGAATTGAACCTAGGACCTTCTTAGAGTGAAGCAACACTGCTAATCGCCACACCACTGTGCTGCCAAGTTTACACCTAAATCTTGTTAAATGCAAAAAGATGTACAGTAGGTGGTTTGTATCTCCTTGGCAAAATACAAAAACAAATGATATGAATTGATGGGACATAACACAATTGACCACAAACACAATAACAACAACAGAAGCTTTTTGGAAAGGTTGCTGTCTGTTTTAATACTCGATACTGCACTTGTGTTTGTGGCAGCTGCAGCATTAGAGAGGCCAGTGTGTGGGAGCTCTGATTAGCGGTGGAGAGGCCAGCCAGAGGCTTCTAGGGCATCTCTGTTTGCAAACACTGAGAGAAGCAAGGGCAATCCAAAGCAGGAAATCACAGGGTTGAGTGTGTCTGTGAACGGGTGCATGTGCATGCATAATGACAGCCCTCTAAATTAGACAGTGACGAGTGCAACTTTGCTGACTCAAATTCTGGAAGTCACTCCCAGATTATCATTTGCTGTAAAATATTGCGATCTTTGACAGGCCTCAAAATCAGAATAGACTGATCAAAAAAAAAAAAAATTAAGGCGATAAATTATTGACTAGCCAACAGGATAGCCTACATGAATATGTTAACCTTGAGTTTAGCATTTTTGCTAATGTGCTGAG
>VUQK01019447.1:0-18167 GCA_015106715.1 Bujurquina vittata
GGAAGAAACCTCCAGCTGAACCAGGCTCAGGGAGGGGCAGTCATCTGCTGCAACCGGTTGGGGCTGAGGGGAGAAAGGACAAAAAACATGCTGTGGAAGAGACACAGAGAATGATTAAACACTGAGTGTAGTATGAACAGAGTAAAAAACTGTGAGAAAAAAGAGTAAAAAGAAGCAGTGCATTATGGGGAACCCCCAGCAGCTTAGGCCTATAGCAGCATAACTAGGGATGGTTCAGGATCACCTGATCCAGCCCTAACTATAAGCTCTATCATAAAGGAATGTTTTAAGCCTAATCTTAAAAATAGAGAGGGTGTCTTTCTCCCGAATCAAAGCTGAGAGCTGGTTCCACAAAAGAGGGGCCTGAAAGCTGAAGGCTCTGCCTCCCATTCTACTCTTAAGTATCCTAGGAACAGCAAGTAATCCAGCAGTCTGAGAGTGAAGTGCTCTATTATGGTAATATGGAATTGCCTGCATATTCTCACCACATCAGTCCAGGCATTGTTATACACCAGGCAGAACCCAGGACCCACTGCACCAGCTTAGAGTCTGACTCTGGGTCTAAGGATTTCATTCCGGGATCTAATAACATTCAGGTCACTTTTGCCTATCCTCTAGAGGTCTGTGCGTCCATCCATGGATATACCTCCCCAGACTGTCACTAACCCAGAACCAAACCGATCATGCTGATCATGCTGTGCTGCTACAGGCAGCACAACATTCCCAATGGCTTCTCCAGACCCTTTCATGTCCGTCACATGCTTACAGTGAACCTGCACTCATCTGTAAAAAGCACAGAGCACCAGTGGTGAACTTTCCAATACTGGTATCGATAGCAAATGCCTATCAGGCTCCACGGTGCCAGTCAGTAAGCACAGGGCCCACTAGAGGACGTCGGACCCTCAGGCCACCCTCTTGAAGTCTGTTTCTGACTGTTTGGTCAGTGACATTTACACCAGTGGCCTGATGAAGGTCATTGTGAGGGCGCTGACCGTGCTCATCCTGTTCCTCCTTGCTCAAAGAAGCAGATATCAGTCCTGGTGTTGGGTTAAAGACCCCTGTCTAACTCTCCTAGAGTAACTGCCTGTCTCCTGGAATCTCCTCCATGCTCTCAGACAGTGCTGGGAGACACAGCAAACCTTCTGACAATAGCACGTATTGATGTGCCATCCTGGAGTAGTTGGACTACCTGTGCAACCTTGGTAGGGTCCCTCATGCTACCAGACACTGATCTTGCCAAAAGCGAAACTAGTGAAAAAAACACTCAGAAAAGATGAGGAGGGGAAAAATGTCAGTGGCACAACAAACACAACGAAATAACCGAACTTTTTGTTCTTGAGTAAATACAATCTAGAAGGTGACCGAGAGAAACAAGGGTATATATATTCTGAGGATAGTGATTAACTGTACAGGTGAACAGGTGTGGCAGAAAAATTAAAGGGAAGAACTACTTTACCAAGGTCCAGTGAGAAAAATGAACGGTAAGGAACAAGAAGCAAGGATTACAAAAACCCAACAGGAGAAAAGGAAAGAAATGCAAAACCATCAGAGCAGTTTGTTTTCTGTGTAGTTGTACTGTGGATAGCAAAAATTCATTTTTCTCTGTATGACACAGAAATTTGAATAAATCTGTTGCTTACTGAATTGTTCTGTCTCATGTACTTACGTCCGCCTATACAGAAATTGAGCAAGGCAGTTGCGGAGATCCTGGAATTCCAGCCTATGGCAAGCGGGAAGGGACAGGTTTCCGTCATGGGGACAGACTGTACTTTGAGTGTCTGCCTGCCTTCGAACTGGTGGGAAAGAAGAACATCACCTGTCAGAAGAACAACCAATGGTCAGCTAAGAAACCCAGCTGTGTTTGTAAGTTACTGGATGCCTGTTCAGATTCGACATGCACCATGCGCACAAGTGCATGAATATAACACCACTCACGTGGGTGCATAAATATGTATGTAGTCAGATGAGTACAGGGAGGGCTGCATAATAAATTGTCAGATTATCCTTACAGTTTGCCTTGCAGAGGCTGTGGATTCTGAAACAATAGGAAGGATTATTAGCTAATTAACGCCATGAAAGACAAACACAAAGTGAGAGAATTAGAGGGTGAGGAGAAAAGGGAAGAGAGCTGACCATGCAGATAATACCCACTGTTGTATTATTGATGAGACAATAGGATGGACAAAAAGCTGCAGTATGTAGATAAACATCACTGAGCTGAATGACAGAGAGCTTCCTGGCACAAAAGTCATTTTGGCTGCATAATACTGTGAAAAAGTGGGTTATTTAGTTAACATTTAACAAACTATTATAGTCATGTTGAAACAGTGCTGCAGGCTTGTTTTTGTCATTGAAGTTGACAGTGTAAATACGATGGCATGCTTTACTAAATGTACAACGTCTAATTGTGTGTTTTGATAGTGAGAGTTGCCAGTACATCTATTTTTACTAAGCATGTTGGGCCACATCTTATTTTATCCCCCTTTTCACTCCACATAGCATGCTTAAATGAGATTTGCTGATTTTCGTTAGGTCCTGCTGTCAGCTAAAGATATAATGTATCTAGCCAGCACACCTCACTAAAACATGGTATCTTAATTCGTGCCTGTCTAAAACAATTTCATTCTCTTTTCATTCTCTATAATGCCTTTGGTGAGCCTGGAGATATGTACACACTCGTGTGAATGTTGTAGCAGTGTTTCAGAAATCATCTCTGTCCGTACTGACGCCTGAAAAAGCGTATCACGTAACCAATCATGTGAGCTCCACATACTCGCGCTCAATATATTGCTTCCCACCTGGGCATATAGGCAGCAGAGGGGTGACAAAATGTAGAATTTAACTGCACAATAGCTGTTTGCACAGACAAATGGGTCAACAATGCCAATTACTTAACCGCTGCTAGTCAAGGCTGTGTTGTCGTCCTGTGGAAAAGGGTCATAGGATAAGAATCTGACCAGTAAGGCAAACACAAGCAGTGAAAATGGTTGTCTAAATCACTGTTCACATCTCACTTTGTTGCTATGCAGACTAAAATGCAAATGTAATCTGAAGCCTTTTCAAAATTTACGGTTTTTGAGGCCTTCAATTGCTTGAGTAGTGGGGACGGGAGGGTGACTACAGCAAAAGTTACTTTAAAATGAAAGTGTATTAGGGTGGACGCTGACAAAGGTTGTTGTCATATGTTTATGTCACAACAAGACAGTGGTGGTTATTGGAATGTTTCTTTCTTTTGAAATATGTGTACAGCATGTGTGACTTGAGGGGGATTTCTGCAGAATTAGTAAAATGAATCAAGTCGTATTGTCTTGTTGTCAGCAAAGGAAATGGGATTTGCCTCTTGTTTTCATTTTCCTGAACAATTCTCATTTTTGTGTTATTTATCTGTATTTCTTCTTCTCTCCCGCTCACTTTGTCTCAATCTCTCTATTGCTCCTATAGTTTCCTGTTTCTTCAACTTTACCACTCCATCGGGGGTGCTGCTATCTCCCAACTACCCTCAGGAGTACGGGAACAATATGCACTGTGTGTGGCTCATCATCACGAACCCTGAGAGCAGAATCAATCTGGCCTTCAACGACCTCAGCATGGAGAAACAGTTTGACTTCCTCTCCATCAAGGATGGGGGAAAGGTTGTGCATATGCTGTTGTCCTGACTTACTTTAAACAGCTCTTTGTGCAGCTTCATCCATTGACCTGTCTATCAGTCATGGTGTTTGTCAGTAGGAAAAGCAGCCTCTATAATTATGCATACAAACTAAACAACCTTTATTCCAACATCACTGGACTTGCTAGTCACTTTATCTGTCTACCTCACTGTAGGAGCTGATGCTCTTGTTTTTGTTTTTTTTTTAATGCTTTTCAGCTCAATATAGCTTTGGTCTCATCAGAAAATTTTTATCTGTCTTTGTCAGGCTGAATCTCCTATCCTGGGCACCTTCTCTGGTGATGTCCTGCCTCCTCCCATAACAACGAGTGCCCATGTAGCCCGTTTGGAGTTCCTGACTGACCACACCTACACAGACCGAGGCTTTAACATCACATTTACAAGTAAGTACCTCAAAGGAGATAAAGTGAAGTCTTTAAAGCTTATCACAAAAGCCCACATTGACTGGATGTTTTATATTCTCGATTGTTTGTGCATGTTTTCAGTGTATGCGTGTGAGTGTGTGTGCGCGCGCGTGTGAGTGTGCACATACAATAGGGCTCATGAATCATCCACAATATCTCTGTGCTTGTCTGCCATAGACTGAATAAACTCACTAAACATTACTTACACATTCACAGAAAAATGACAAAACCTCACTTTATTGTCTAAATAGAGACTTAACATCTAAATAAAACCCAAACAAAGATGTAGCATCCTTACCTGACAGATATATTGCGCCTGTGCTCATTATATTCTATTCTGGGTAGCTGCTGACTTCTGAAGAAATTCCAGAAAGATACTGGCTGCATTTTGGTAAAAACCTTTTCATGGCTATACTTTATTGTGAGGGTTTGGAAGTAGGATGACTACATTCATTGCATATGCATTATTACCTTCACCAAGGAGGTTATATTTTTGGTAGCATTTGCGTGCAGTTCTGTCTGTAAACACAAAAAGTTTTGAATGAATTCTGATAAAACTTTATCAGGGTGTAGCGTGGGCTCATGTTAACAAGCCATGAAAACTTGGCTTTCAGCCACCAAAGTCTTCAAGGTCAACTTAATAATTTATTGGTTGAAAACTGGTAAAAATCCCTAAAACTTAGTAACTGAGTTTATTGTGTATTGTCAATTTCTTAAAAGTGCAGTGTAAAGTTTTAAAATGTCATGTCACGTTTGACCTCTGACCTCTCCTTCAAGGTCCATAGATTGATCTAAAGCTCACAGTAATAATAATAATAATAATGCTATATAAAGCAATTTAAAACTATGTTTCCTATTGCCTTTGTTTGCATTTGCAACATTTAGGAATTGATACTGATATATGGTGATTCTAAATATCACATTATAGTTTACATCCAAACTTCATGTCACATGAACTCTGACCTCACATTTACACTTTCAAGTTTAAAGTTGGAGCACATTTCTTTCAAAATGTTATATCTTTAAAGAAAGTATTGCCAAGTGAAAGAGAATGAGCTGCCTAGTTAGTTAGAAATTTACTTTATTACTATTTAATAGGCTCAAGTTATTCACGTCCAGTTATTTACAAATCAATACCTATTATCCATTACCTTCTCCTACACAAGGTTTGTGAAATCACAGTGAACATCTTTCATGCTGCCCTTATCTGATTTTTTTTACTGCACCACAAACTTCTCAAAGTACATTTAAAAAGAACCAAAAATAAAAACAAATTAACTGAATTTGTAAAGCACAGTTAAAGTAAAATGAAAATATTCAATAACTGACTTCACTCATAGTCTTTATTTTTGCTGAATCTGTCAAAAAAAAATGTACTAAGATTATCTGTCTTTTTTTAAGAATAGGAGGTCTGAATGGTTGTTAATCCACTTCCTTCATAAAGTGCTTGTTTTGTCATACTTATTCTGAATGCTTCAGTTGTGCCCCTGCCAAATGTGCATTCATATTACATTCTAAAAATCTGAAACTGATACAGAAAAAAAAAAGAAACAATTAATATTTTCAAAGTAAAAAAAACAACAAAAAACTGAAGTGCACAAACCCCTTCTGGAAGCTAAGTGAATTTACATAGAAATTGAAAACAAAACAAACAAACAATACAAAACTGTTAGAACTCATGCACTGCCCAGCTCACACAGACTTGTGAGACATCTGTAATTGTGCCACAGTGATGAAACTGTTGTCAGACAAGAGCAGCACTTCCTGAGTATAACAGTATACTGCATAATGTTTTTGTTCTGTCTAAAGCTTAACAATTAAAACCCTCAAAGGATACTGTAGCTGCAGCTCAGTAAAGATTTTACCAATCTAACCCTGGGAATTAGGATTAGGATTTTAAAATAAAAATCTCCCCCACAGAACAAATATTTGTTTGTTCATTAAGACCAGTGCACAATGAAGGCTGTTTACAGTATACTCTGAAGACTGCTGCACCCTGCTTCAACCTAACTTCTACTCTTGCTAAAATACCTCTTTCTTGATCTTGATTTTTATCTATATCACCTTGCATGCACAGAATGCGCACCCAGAATGCTTTTGCCCCCTTGCGCAAGCTCATTTGCAGACATGACATCAACCAAGCCCAGGTGCATCTGGAAAGCCACAATGTGGGCAACACATGGTGGCTAATGCATTAATTAGCATGTTAGATGAATAAATAAATAACTAGTGCCGCGTGCTGAATGCACGCCACGAGCAGTTAATTGAAGATGACGGTTAGTTCCTGAGAACAGTGTCATCTAACTGCAGGACACTTTTGAGGAGGTTGTGTGGATGAGCACCCAACTTTCATCATTCATGTTAATTAAGGACATGCCAAACTGTATTTAGGTAATTTCTAGCACGTTAATGAATAAGATATTTGTGATGGATGAGGTGTAGCTGGCACTCTGTTTGGGTCCAGTGGCTACAGAGCAGGGATTCATCAACAACTACATGCATCAAATACCTGCACATGTTTACAAGAGTGAGAGCAAGTGAGAGAGATATCAGCAGAGGTGATGTATTTGTTTACAGGCCGTGTTTCAGGGTTATGACTCTTCTTGTATGACTGTGTTTCTTTGTGCTCTTTCTACTTGAAATTTCATTGAGAGGCCTGATTGATAAACTTCTGAGGATGTATGAAAGCAATTACCCTTGTTTGTTTACTTCACGAATACCTCGACAGTGTCATCTGGCACTGATGATCTG
This sequence comes from Bujurquina vittata, assembly GCA_015106715.1. Classification (NCBI taxonomy): domain Eukaryota; kingdom Metazoa; phylum Chordata; class Actinopteri; order Cichliformes; family Cichlidae; genus Bujurquina; species Bujurquina vittata. The sequence goes on from VUQK01019447.1 coordinate 6,823, forward strand.
CAAACGCTGTGGTTTCCCACCCTGTAGAATCACTGCAGCAGGGTGAATCAGTGTGACTAAGTGAAACAAATTCCTTCTTGTTCCATGCTGAAATGGCCAACTGCTGACAGCAGAAAGACAAAAAGTTTTGTCCTGAAACTCGAGCAATTTTTTGTAGAATCTTTGCACAGAAAATGTAATATGTGGCGGGGATTAATATCAGCAGAATTACAGGTAATCTGTTCTTTTTCATTTCATTATCAAGCAAAGATTTTAAACATTATGGAAAGCTTTGTTTCATGATTAATAGTTAATTTATTAAGCAGCATTCTGTAGTAGTGGCTTTGCCATGCCCTCCTCACTAACCCCATCTCTTCTCTGCACTTCCACAAGCATTCCGCCACAACGAGTGCCCAGACCCGGGTGTGCCAGTTAACGGGAAACGCTTCGGAGAAAGCCTTCAGCTGGGCAGTTCCATCTCATTCCTGTGTGAGGAGGGCTTTGTTAAGACCCATGGCTCACTGACCATCTCCTGTATTCTCAAAGACGGCAATGTGGTGTGGGATAATGCTGTTCCTCGCTGTGAAGGTATGTAAAAGACCCTTTATGCCAGACACCAAAACAGTTGAGCACGTGATTGAGAAAAATTAATCTTTTTGCTAAAAGAGGCTTGAAGGAAAAATGTGGGGGACGAAAGCATACAGCTGCAGTGACTTCAAAGGGGTTGGATTACATGCCCCACTCTGTCTTAAATATCCTTTTAACCATATTAGGGAAAGAACTAGTACATAAAATATTACTAGTAATAAGTGGAATGTGACCCAAGGGGTGCAGAACCCCACACAACCCCAATGTACTTTATGTTTCCCAATGTAAGATCAGGGAAATCCATGGTCTACATTTGAAACTGAAACAAATTACTCTCCTGTTTCTATTACTGCATGTACCAAAGGGCTAGAACATATCACCGTATAGGCTGCTATAGTAAACTATGTAGATCAGAAAAATCTATATTATGTCAAGGAAATGTGCAGCAGATTCTAAGTAATTATTATGTATGCATTTTCTTGCACCTCAATACTTTGGTGTTCATGGTAATAGTTATTTAATGTCCTTCTGATACGCTTATGGTGACTCAGCAAAACTCAGCAAGGTGTTGACCCAAAGATAAAAGACTATTTCTTTTGAATGATAATAAAATAAATAACACACACAAAAAAGTTCAAAACTAAGTTCAGAATAAGGCTTGCAAAGATAAACGAAGAACTGTCTGAAGCAAAGAAAAGAGAGAAATATCTGTAGCAGCTTGGACTTTTCGAGGTCAAAGTCCCTCTGCCTCCTGCTGCAGCTATTTTCTCTCAATGTCCCGTCCATTCCAGGTACTAGATGGTGTGGCCTCAAACACTGCAAACCCACAAAATTGTTTTTGGCACCTCTCGAGCACAAATGCTGGAAAACTTTGAACTGGGAAGATTAGTTTTAATGGTTTAGCTAGCTGGTTGTACAAAATGACTGCATGGATGATGAATTTTAAACATTTAAAGAATTTTTTTTCTTCACCTGAGTTTGATTTTTCTTGGATACTTAAAGGACCTATGTAAGTTAATTATTTAAGTCTTCCATTGTCAGTAATTTTATGTCAGAGCTGAGATCTGATTGAGGCTGGTGACAGACATGCTGCGCTTATACACAGAGTGCTGAACAGGCGTCTCTGCCTCACTCACTCACTGTATTTTCAAAAAGTAGTTTAGATAATGCTTACTATTAACTAGCCGCTGTAAGTACAGTCACCATGGCTGGAACTCCAAGGGACTTAATCAGGTTCACTGTCCATGCAAAGGAGATGCCATTATTAAAACATGTCACTCCCCCCTGTGTGCCACAGCAGCTTTGTATTCCTCTGAGACTATCTATCATACCCCTGCGTTTGTAGCGTAATGCGTTTTATAGATGTCCTTCAGTATGCTGAGTTGGCTGATTAAATCATTCCACTTCAAAGAGAGCGAGGAGCTGGCACTGTAACGAAGCCTTCCACTGTCCCTGTGTGTTCTGGTTAAGGATAGGCAGTTAAAGAGAAGCACGGCAAAGTGAGCTGTAACAGAGATTAGGGTGCAGGAGAGAGGTCGGTGCACTCAAGTGTCTTTTGTGCTAGCGATCAAAGATGTCAAAGATGTTCTCATTTTGAAGGGAGGAGGGTTTGATGGTACATTTAAAACACTGACACCACATAGGGGAAGACGAATATGGATGCGCGTGAATACGTAATAAATGCTGCTGTGCACACAGACACACAAACACTGACGAGCGTGTTCCAGGAGAGCTGGTTAACCTTGAAGTGCGCTGTCACTGGTTTCCATGAGATAAACCTTGGCAGTAAAAGAAATGGGATGGGCCCCTGCTGATGCATGGGAACATCTGTGGGCATTGTCATAAATCAGCTGGGAAAGACATGCATTCATTTTTTATTTTATTTTTTATCTGTTCTTTCTCCCCCTACAATTCATTGTTCTATGTTAGCCCCATGTGGAGGGGATCTGAAGGCTCCCAGTGGAATCATCCTCTCTCCTGGCTGGCCAGAGCTATACAAGGAGGCCCTTAACTGTGAATGGATCATTGAGGCTCCTCCAGGCTACCCCATCAAGATCATCTTCGACAAGTGAGTCACCCACATAGCAACTGTTGTGGTGCCAGCACTTTTTGCTTTCTCATAACTAGCGTGGCTTTTTATTGCTTTTACCTTCCCACTATATCAGTATGTTCTTATATCTTCATCTCTCACTTTAACCTCTTCCTCTGTCTTTCCTTTATTGGAGTAATGCAGTAGATCTAATGCACTTGAACACATCCGCCAACTAGGATAACACTGCTTTGTTTAGTAAGGCCTTTCAGAGGTGCTTGATCCTTTCATTTGATATTTCAATCCTTGATTATCCTTAGTTTTCCTTACATTACACACACACACAACAACACACACACACACAAGCATTACTGTGATATGTAAATACAAAGGCTTATGTAAGCTGAAATGGCCTATCAAGAGAGCCTTTAAAAATGGGAGAAGATGTAATTTGTCCTGATGTTTGAGAGAGAGACAGTTGTAGGATCAAACGCTACATCAGTGTTTCACTAAGGCTCATCCTCGCGAACCCAACTCATCCTCATCCCTTCCACGACAGCGCGCCATGCAAAATGAATACAGCGTAAATGTTTGTTGCTCTTTAATTTTTATGTAACATCAATAAAATATCACAAACCGCTTCATTTAGATGACACGGTTCTGAAACTAAGCAATTTATTCACGCTTTGAAGATGAAGTGGCTCAGGCAACAAAGACAGAAACACACATAGTCACACACATACATGCTACTGAAATACTGTATACACCCACCAAAGCCAAATGTCTCAGGATTCTCTAAAAGCAGCATCAATCTCTTTTGTACAGTTGGCACAGAGTGTACCTGTTATTACTCTAACTGGCTAAATGTCAAAAATGCATTAATGCATTTTTAGAGGGGGTCTCCACATTAATTAGGTCTTTATTGATTCATTTATTTTACTAATTGTTAATTTTACTGAGTTTTATCCATCTAGTCAAGCACAGATTAAAACACAAGGTGAAAATGAACTCTTGGTCCCCTCTTGATCTCCTTTGTCTGATAATTTAGCAGAACACCAATGCATTTATAGCCAGAACCTTTCTGTATTGAGTTTACATGTTCTCTCCGTGTCTGCGCGGGGTCTCTCTGAATACTCTAGCTTCCTTCCACAGTCCAAAGACATGAAGTTAGTGTGGTTAGGTTGATTAGGGATTCTAAATTGCATTCATAAGTGTGAATGTGAGTGTGAATGGTTGTCTGTCTGTCTGTGTTAGCGCTGTGACAGACTGGCGACCTGTCCAGGGTGTACTCCACCTCTCACCTTATGATGGCTGCGATAGGCTCCAGCACCTCCTAATGCTGTGCTGGATGGATGGAAAAGGGATGGGTAGATGGACAAATACATTTATGGAATATAAGAAAACTTATTTTTGATATAATCTGTTAATGCAGATTATACCTGAAGACTGCAGTCTTTTCCTTTGATATTCTGCATTAGTGCTGCTTAATTTCAAACAAAAGAACAGCGGTCCCCAGTGGATGTGTGGCTGTTATATGATGGTCTGGAGCTCCGGGGCAGCCTCCACTTTGCCTGATTTGTAGCCGAGCTTTGCATGTATTGTAGATCTGACTCGACAGTGAAGAATAGATTTGAATTTAAATACTCGTGTAAGTCAGACTATATTTATGGCACATTCCAAATGTTATGTTTGCTTGTTTATTTATTTCTTTTACAATTTCACTCACCTCAATGATCGTTTTCTGCAGTGGTAAAGTAGTGGATTTGTGACCGAAGGCTTTGCTTTCTGTTTTCAGGTTTCGCACTGAGGTGAACTATGATGTCCTCGAGGTGCGTGATGGGCGTTTTCCCTCTTCACCACTCATTGGTAGTTACCAGGGCACGCAGGTTCCCCAGTTCCTGATCAGCACCTCCAACTTCCTGTATCTCCTATTCACCACTGACAAGAGCCACTCTGACATTGGCTTCCGTATACGTTATGAAAGTAAGGACTTACAACTTTGTGCTTCATGTGGTTTCACACTGACACATTTCTGTCTACCCTTATTTCCACTTTTGTGGTCTATGCTGCTAACCTTTTCCACTTTCTCTGTGGCTAAATCTATGCAAAGCTTCAATAATTCACTATGAGCACTACTTCACCACGCGAGGTGGAGCGGGAAAGTACTTTGAAAACTTCTTATTGGTTAATTTCTGTCAAAAAAAAGGATATTCATGTGAAGTATTTATAAGATTCACTTCATGAAAGCAAATTGCCCTTTAACATTTGTTGACCTCTACTTCACCTATTGAAACCAGGATACACTGCAGGTGAATTTGGATTTTTTTTGTCTGTCTTTGATCAAATGTCATTTATCTTTTTTTTTCTGCAGCCCTGCAGCTACAATCAGATCACTGTGTGGATCCTGGTATACCTGTCAATGGGCAGCGACATGGGAATGACTTCTATGTTGGGGCTTTGGTGACATTTAGCTGTGACGCAGGGTACACGCTTAGTGACACTGAGCCTTTAGAATGTGAACCCAATTTTCAGTGGAGTCGCCCCCTGCCTAGCTGTGATGGTACGTTCCATAATATTGACCTAGAAATGAATGGTCCCCTGCCAGATTTCTCCCTACTCGTAAATGGGATTAAAGCTAAAGTCATTGTTGTGTGTTGTTAGAGATGAAACATGAGAAATCATTTTAAGCACTTTGCTTCATATTGCATCACATTTAAATAGCTATATATTCCTGAGTTATTATAAAATCCATATAAGATGATAACATTTCTTTCAAGGACTCTTGTTTTAGACTTTAAAAGTTTCTGCTTCATTTCATCAGAAATGTTTTATATGTGCGGCAGTGAACATACCCTTTGATGTTTCCCTTTTTCCTCATCTGTAAATGCTTTTATATTTAAGGACAGTATTGATTCTTCTGTCCTTTCTGTAATGATATTGATAACGTCCACTCTCTCTTCTTGTATGCCATCTTGAAGGGCACCTCTTGTAAAATGCATTCTTCCGCACTGGAATTGCACAGACAAATTTAGCATTTATTTATTTTTTTCTGTTTTCGTGTCCTCACTGATTTTCCTTCTGCACTCTCTCTCCTTCTCATCCATCTTCCACTGTTTCCATTCGTCCTGTGTCGGCAGCATTGTGTGGAGGTTATATCCAGGGCAACACCGGCACCATCTTGTCTCCTGGCTTTCCAGACTTTTACCCGCATAACCTGAACTGCACGTGGATAATCGAGACCTCCCATGGCAAAGGTTAGCAGAGAAATTCTGTGTCAACACATGCAGCAGTCAAATTCAATTTCCGTTACAATGTCATTTCCCCCTACTGAGTGGCCTTTTTATTTTGCCGAACAAGCTGTCTTTGTAAGACCGGGCTGCTGAGAGGCTGGCCTAAGGCTACATCGCCATGGGATGATTCCCCAGCCTTTGGTCGAGGACTCATATCAAACTGACTAAGCCATATTTTCAGATGCTGCATCTGCAATGGTGTAATGTGTTTTGGAAAGGAATGGAAATGTATATTATATGCTTTATGATATTGAGAAGAAGTGTTTGCATGTTTTTTCCTCCTTATGCAATAAGACTTCAGGTAAGTTATGTAAATGCCAAACAACAGATAAACACATTTGAGGGACGGCTCTTACTTCCCCGTGTATTCAGGTGTCCAGTTCACCTTCCACACCTTCCACCTGGAGAGCCCTCACGACCATTTGTTGGTGACAGAGAACAGCAGCTTCTCTCAGCCCCTTTGGAGGCTGACAGGCTCCACATTGCCTCCACCTCTCAGCGCAGGACTCTTTGGAAACTACACAGCCCAGATCCGCTTTCTGTCCGACTTTTCCGTTTCATACGAGGGATTCAACATCACCTTCTCTGGTGAGAAAATGTTTAGAACATTAAACAGGTCAGGTTCACGTTGAGCGTAGAAGAGTGGATTTTTTTTTTCCATAATTAGACTCTGAAAAAAGTTATTGACACAAACTGTACTCTGGAAATCTGTAATTACCCACACTCAAGAATGACTAGTAAAATGGTTAACGCCAAGAGAATTGACTAATTTTAAATGAATAAAGTGGAAAAGAACACTAATGACCCTTTACCTACTGAGAGCATAATTTGCTCTCTTTTGTTCTCACAGCATTTCTAGATTTGAACATTAGGAAACAGAAGAAAAAGACTGTTATAAAATCTAATGAGCTGTTATTGATGGTTTAAAATAGCAAGTGTGAAACCTTATCGGTAAGTGAATGAATGGAAGATAATGTTTGGAATGGTTTCATTACTGGCAAAGTCCCTCTGAAGGCTCTGCTTCAATAATCGTAATAAATGACATATGGGCTTCTGATGCTTAGAGGTGAACTTGGATTTAGATGAGATCTATCTCATTTTAGAAGCCCCCCCCCCCCTTTTTTTTTTTTACTTTTGGTACTATTTTCTTAATTTTAAAAGCCTGACAGAAGTCTTAATTAGTCTACTTTACACTTTTACACATTTATACATTGCAGACAAAACTTCCCTCATACATAAACTGTTTTTACAGTTTTTTATTTGCCAGTGCAGAAGATTCACACCTTTTCCATGATTTTCTCTCCTTTTCCAGAGTACGATTTGGAGCCGTGTGAGGATCCTGGAATCCCACCCTACAGCACCAGAAAGGGACTGCAGTACGGTGTGGGCGATGCCCTCATCTTCTCCTGTTTCCCAGGTTACCGACTGGAGGGTCCAGCGAGGGTGGTCTGCTTAGGGGGCAGGAGGCGGGTGTGGAGCTCCCCTCTGCCAAGGTGTGTTGGTAGGTGGTCACATGCTTTATTTTGGCTATTATCACTCCCCTCTCTAATCTCCCTATGCCATGCCAGCACATTAGCCTTTCACACACCCCCACAAGTTAAGAAATGTATAACAGTGTCTGTCACGTTACAGAGTGAGCCATTTCACTTTCAGATCTCCTCATTATGTGCTCAAGTTTTGTCTCGTTGTTGGACAGCTTCCCAGAAACAAGCCTTTTTGACTTTGTCCAAATTACATAGTGCAACAGTTCAAACGAGGACAGCATTAAACAGCTTAAATATGTTAATTATTGATGCTGCTTGTTGCTAATGCATGTGAAACATGGTGGGTCAGACTGCAAAGATTTAGGTCACTGTGTTGATTCTCTGATGCAAAAAAAACCTTAATGGGCATTTATGCACTGATATGAAAATGAATTCATTCTAATGCTCATAATGATAGGTAGATCAGTGACCATGACTATCATTGACCTACTTGTGTTTGTCCTCAAATAATAAACTAAAAGCACCATTAAAATATGATTTAATGTGGAAGCACTGGAAACTCCATGAATTAATTTATTGGGGTTATTTTTACCATTCGCACGTTTAATTTTTTTTGTGTCTAAACTTAGATTATAATTGGTAGTGCAGATCATTATGATTTTACACTCTGCTGAAAACAGCCAATTAGACTTGAATAAATACAGTGATGATGACATCACAGTCCTTTTCTTCACTGTTAATATCCCATTTGTTTACTTTCCGAGTTTAGGTGTGTGTAAACTAGGTCAATCGATTTCCTGACAAAAACTTACTCGCTTGACTTTCTTTTTTGCTGCTGTTTGGGTGTCTGAAGTTTTAGCTGCTAGTTTTTAGTTCCTTGGTCTTTTTTTTTGCCTCTAGATGAATTCAGGTCTTTGAAGGATGGCAATGGAGACACATTTTGATATTTTCATACTTCTGTCATTCTCAACCTCATTTTAGAAACTTGATTCTTCACCACATGCCTCCAAGACAGCCCCATCACCTTACCTTATCTTACTTCACTGCATTCACAAAGTTAAAAAAAAAGAGGGTGCCTTTGTGGCCATTTAAATTCTGGCTGCTATTTTTCTATAGAAAACTTTGTCTCCCCATTTTTTTCAGAAAAAAGCAATTTTCAGATAGAGCTGAAATTAGTGTTAATCATATTCAGATTGCAGTGTGATTATGATGATGTGCCACTCAACATTCAGGTGTAGTCAGTGACCATATTCCTCTCCCCATCACCTCTCCCAGCTCCCCGCGTGTGACAGCATGAATAAATACACTCTGAGTTTCAAGCATATAGCGATTGACATGTCCTCTGCTCTCTCCAACACCACCACCTCCTCCTCTCTCTCTGTCTGTCTTTCTGCATCTCTGCTCCCTCACTTTTTCTCTAGCTGAATGTGGTTCATCCGTGACTGGCATGCAAGGGGTGCTGCTCTCACCCAACTACCCCGGTTACTACGGCAACAACCACGAGTGCATCTACTCCATCCAGACGCAGCCTGGCAAAGGCATTCAGCTACGAGCCCGGGATTTCAGACTGGAGGAGGATGACATACTCAAAGTGAGAGGGTGGTGGGAGTCGTATCCTCCCCATGTCTGTGTGACGCCTTGTTAGCATATCTGCGTGCACACACCTGATGCTCTTAATTCAAATACTTCCTCCCACTCTCTCTGTCTCTCTCTCTTCTTTCCAGGTTTTTGATGGCAGCAGTAATAAGGCTCGCCTGCTGGGGATATTTACAAGCAGCGAGCTGCTAGACACAACCCTGAACTCCACCTCCAGCTCTATGTGGCTTGAGTTCATCAGCAATGCGGATAACACCAGTAAAGGCTTTGAACTACACTTCACTAGTAAGTAACTCACTCTTGTACACACAAACACAATGTGCATTTTTTTCAGAGTCTTTTGACTGTAGTTTGCATTTTCTTTGTGCAATGTTCTCTTTTGTTGCCTTTGCTGCATTAAAACCACTCTGATTCTTTCTTCCTTCCCCCTCCAACTTTGCCTCTTTCACCTTTCACTCTGTGCTAAAGGTTTTGAGCTCGTGAAATGTGAGGATCCAGGTGTTCCCCTGTTTGGCTACAAGCGGGAGGACAAGGGTCATTTTGCAGGGAGCACCGTTTCTTACAACTGTGACCCGGGTTACACTCTGAAAGGTCCCGAGGTGCTCACCTGCCTGAGGGGAGAAAGGAGGGCTTGGGACAGTCCCCTTCCACTTTGTGTTGGTGAGTGCTGTGAAAAAGTACCCCCCATCTCCTCATTTCTTAGTTTTCTGCATATTTGTCACACTTATATGTTTCAGATCATCAAACACACACACGCGCACACCTACACACAAACACACAGATTACTCCCAGACCTGCTGAATCAAGAAATCACTTAAATAGAACCTGTCTGACAAAGTAACTTAGTGCAATAATATGCCAAAAATCAAAACATCATGCCATGATCTAAAGAAATAGCTAAGAAATAAAGTCATTGACATCAATCAGTCTGGAAAGGGTTACAAAGCCATTTCTAAGACCTTCGGACTTAGAGCCATTATCCACGAATGGAGAAAACCTGGAACAGCGGTAAACCTTCCCAGGAGCCTACAAAAATTATGCAACAATGACTCATCCAGGCCACAAAAGAATGCCGAACAACACTTAAAGAACTGCAGGTATCACTTGCCTCAGTTAAGGTCAGTGCTCATGATTCAACAATAAGAAAGAGACTGCTGACCGAAAAAAAAGTACGCAAAGGCTTTTGTACTTTCTTGATGATCCCCGAGACATTTGGGGAAGCATTCTGTGGACTGATGAGACAAAAGTTGAATGCATTGTAAATGTATGTATCGTAAACATTTAACACATTCTTATCCTAGAACTTAAAAGACTGCTTTCTTTCAAATTCTGCTGATGCTCTAAAGAAGCACACAAGGTGTCTTTTGGTGTCAGTGTCATGAAGCACCATCCACAGCAATGCTCGACACTGTGACATCATGTTTATCTTTGAAATTTAAAGGCTGAAGCGTTGCTGGTGTAGCAACAGTCTTTCATTTGTTTGTCAGTGTCATGTCCTTTTTTATTTTCACTTTCACTCGCTGGTTAGATTTATCAGCTAAAGACTTCTTGGTTAACTTTGGGAAAAGCTTGTGATTTGAGTTAAAATAGTCCCAACTCAGGAGCATTAGAGGCTGTTCTCACTATTTGGCAGAACCAAATGTGTCTCAGCACCAATCTCAAAGATGCTTTGTGGATATCTGTGAGACACCAGGGGCACTTCAGGGACTTAAACAAGTTAAAGTCCTTTGAGCAATAAGACATAAATATGGAAAAAAATAAAGTTGATTTAAACAAATGTATTAAAAGCTCAATTATATATCACTAGATTAGATTTTTTTTTTCTTTTTCTTTTTTTTTTTGGTTAATATTGTCCATCAGCATATAAACAGCACAACATGACTGAAGCAGACTGTAACTGGTTACTGATTCAAAAACAGCTCAAAGTTTCTATTGACAGACATGTATGAAGGATCTTCCAAACTAAAGGTTTTACAGAATTTGGAAGTGGAACTATGACATAGCATATTATCAAAATAGACAAGCTAAAATCATCAAAATGTTTAAACGCAGCGTGTAAAAGCTTATGTCGTCTACCTCATGAGACGTTGCCTAGTAATATGTAATTTTACATCAGTCTTTAATATCCTATCTTTCATCAGTGCATTATTCCCTTTTCTTAAATCACTGTTTGTTACAGGTTACATAAAGTAGCATTATGTTGTGTGATAATATATTACAGCATTTATCTGTGTTTTCATTAGAGTTTGCAAAGCTAATCCAAACTGGCTGTAGTTGTTTTTTCGCTAAAGTCTGACCCAGTTTCTCTTCCTAATAACAATGTGAATATACCAAACCCCCCCCCGACTCCCACCACACAGCCAATCCAAACCCTTAACC
>VUQK01019447.1:18463-44322 GCA_015106715.1 Bujurquina vittata
TTACTATTTCACCATAAACTCTAAGCAGCGAAGGCAGGGTTTTAACCCCCTATCTGTGGTCTGAAGACTTTTCAGAAATGTGCTTCATTGAGATAATTTCTCTATGAAATTTTAGCAAAAGATACACCCCTCTGATTCTTTTATTTGCAGAGTTCATCTGTGATTCTCCTGTCACTCGAAGCCAACCAGGGCAGACACTGCATGCATATATCCTCTCACACACAGACACATCTATATAGTACCATGCTAACCCACCCAGAGCAATTTTTTGGACATTCTCCTAGGTGACATTTTGACAGGCTCTCAGAAACTCACTACGAAAACCGGGGAGACAGGTGTTCTTTGACATGGGCCAAGGTGATTAGAATAGTACTGCTCTGCTCCCTTTCCAATCCAAACTGAAAGGTAATTTCATTTCTGGGTATAAACAACATTCAGCAAAGTCTATTTCCCCAAACACGTCTGTCCTCCCAGCGCTCCTTTTAATGCAGATGATAGCATAACATCCGGAGTGAATTTAAGAGCAGATGAGGGACTGTTTCTGCTTGTAATGGTGGGATTATTTTTTTGCAGCGAGGACACACTGAACACAGATGGGAAGGGTATAGCGGGAAGAGCCAGGATGGAGACTTGAGCTAACAAAAAAAAAGGGCAAAGGGGGGGAGTTTGGTGTATGCTGAAAGTCACAGTAGAGGACAGCTGATAGGTTAAATTTCACGCAGAAGCTCCGGTGTGGACACTGGAATGTTAGTCTTGTCGTGTTTGAAGTATGTGAGCGTATAATCTCTTTCTAAAAATTGATGTCCAAGGAGACACAGCATTGTTTGCATCTCTCTTGAGTAAAATGTTGGCCAAGATTCCATATTTGCGAAGCAAAACACAATTCCATGTGTTTCATCTGTGACCACACATGCACATTCTGAAAAAAATGAAAACCGTTGAGAGTAGAGGCTGAGACAGAGAAAGACAAGCTGAGCTGAACTTTGATGAATGTGGAGGCATAGATTGAAGGGGTAGAGTGGTTCAGGGAGTTATACTGCCGTGGCAGCATTGAGCAGTAGTTTCTTAGGTCATAAGGCAAGAAGAAAGAGATGGCTTTGTCTTACCGTGATAGATCACCGCCTTTTCAATCCGTGAAACAGCAAGTTTTCTTCAGTGCAAAGAAAAGGCATATGGGTAGGAAAAGCTTGAAAACAGACTGAAGCCCCAGAAGAAGGGTTCATACCTTTATTTATTTATTTTTTTGCACTTTCCTTCTGTTTTTAAATCTCCTGACATGTTTTTATTTTTTTTTTCTTTTTGTAACTAAGCATATACTTTGTCTACATCGTCTGTATGCATGTTTTATTCTGTGTTTTAATGCTTTGATAGCAGCAGTAACCAGATAAAGACTGGTGATTATTGCTGTTTAAATGTATAATGCATAACGGTGGGAGGAGGTTTGCAAGAAAGAAAGAAAGAAAGAAAGGAGATATTTGTTTGCATTCAGAAGAAATGCCATCTTTGCCGAATCAAATGTAACAAAATATTTTTGTCTGTTTGCGGGGAACAAAAACGCAGTTTCTCCCTCTCTGGTGTTCAGTTTGTAAAGCACTACAATCTTATGTTAATTTAAGTGGTTCTGCACTTAGTCACTTTTTTCCCCTTCCTATTCTCAGTTTGTCCATCCGTGTCTGTTTAGTTGGTGTATTGAAGTACAAGGCCTACTCGTCACTGATGGATTTCACAGACCATCATCATCACCATCATCATCAGTGCGATTTCTAGACCTCAATTTTACTTCTGTTTGAAGGAGCCATTTTTCTCTCAGGGGAAGGAAAAGAAACATGAACACTTTTAACAGCTTCTTGTCAGTTAGAGTGGCCTCAAAAAGTCAGAACAAAAAACACTTAAAATCCGATGTTAAACATGTTTTCTTTACTTTTTTTCCTCCCATCCTGAGTAGTTGGTGGTAATTGAAGGAAGGGCTGAAAATTGCTTTTCAGTCATGGTATTTCTGAAAGCAGTTTATTACTTAAGTTTGGAGAAGAACTCAATTTGTCTTGATGGAGTGTTTTGGCCTGTTGCTGTTTCATAGATGTGTTTTTATGTTGACAATTTTCTAGAGACTGAGTTTATGTTGGTTGTGTTCTGTGAACTGTGATATGATACTAGAGAAATCATACTGACTGCAGCCACTAGTACTACACACACTCGTAACAATGGCACTCATCTGATGAGCAAGTCACTCAGAGCCGCCTATCGTGTTGCACACCTATACTTTCATTTGACACTCTTCACACTTAAATGCTTTTTTTCCCACCCCAGAGAACCTTCTTTAAAATTTGCAGTCAAATAGAGCCTGATAAATGGAATATTGTGTTGTTCAGTCAACAAGTCCATCAGCTTTCAAAAGCAACAAGATGAGATCATGATTAAGATGGTGGATTGCCTTTGCCAAGCCAAAAAGAGACAGAGTGTATTGATTTGGCTGCTTTCCCTCCTATCTTTCAAATTGCAAAGTAGATGATGGAGTACATCACATTTGAGTATTTGTCTTCTATGTCAATAATTAATAATGATGAGAGGAAACTGACTAGATGTACTTTACTGGAAGCGGGGTGATGCAACTTCTGATCTGTTAAGTATGTTAACCTTTGTTGTCTCGATTATTGTTAACTTTTCCTTTATTCCTTCTCCCTATTTTCGCTCCCCTTTCTAGCCGAGTGTGGGGGCACCATCAAAGATGAGCCCTCTGGTCGCATCCTTTCTCCGGGCTACCCGGCACCGTATGAGCACAACCTGCACTGTATGTGGACCATTGAGGCAGCACCAGGAAGCACTATAAGGTCTGAACAACAAGCCAGCTTCTTTTTCTTTTTTTGTGTGCGCTCCTTCTAGTTTTCTGATTACATTGTTCTTTTACAGGCTTTCTTTCAATCTACCACCTTTTAATATACTTCCAATTTACCCCCCCACCCCACCCTTTTTGCAGTGGTATTCATCACTTTCACAGGCTGCTGTGTAATCAATCTTCAGTGACCTACTGTTGGCCAATAGCTGAGTTACTGGTTGAAAGGAAATGCCTCCTCTGAGTCTAAAGGTTTCAGACTACAAAAAAAAGAAAGTCAAGTGTTTTAAGTTGGTGAGAGAGCGATCTCGTGGGTTGTATTGGTTTTGGTAGACACCATGTCTGATAGTTTAGCACTGCTGTGCAATATTGATCAATAGAACCTTAAATATTATATTCAATATTTTCAACATTTCCCCTGGTGTTGCCAGTCTGTTAATGAAACTATTTTCTCTTCTTTACCTCAGCTCACCTCTTCTCACCTCTATAATTCAATTCTTAGCCATTACTCCTGCCCTTGGATGAAGGAAAAACACCTCCAGGCTTATGTGTGTTTGTTTAATCACTCAGTTTGTGTTCTTATAAATATATAAGTGTGCTGAATTCTTTAAACCAAAGTGCAGCTTCATAACTAAACATCTTAAACATGATGATGTCCTTAGGGACACTGAAGCCATAGTCATGGTAAAAAGAGAGTGCATTTTCTTTAAATCCTGTGGTGATTTGCAGCATATCTTGAACATCTGACATTCCCAGGTCCCACATGATTGCTAGTTTAGGTTCATTAGTGTCGTTCCTTCCTCTGGCTTCCTGGCATTCCTCTGCAAGGTATGCTCCAGCTTATGTCTTTGATCCTACGCATGCAATTCATTATTGAGAGGAATTTGCATTAGCCCAGGGATTCCTTGTATATTAAGTGGTGTAGCTGAAGTTAGCACACTGATCAAACCATACTGAGTGTGCCTGAGACCAGTAGTTGTGCTGAGACACTGCTTACATCTATAAAGCCTAGACAGGTTACTGAGGGAAGAAAACTATAGGTAGGAGGCAAAGAGTGGAATATAGGCATAAAGAGATAATAACAAGATCAAATGAATTGCGCTGATAAGCAAGTCAATGAGCCATTTTACTGATGTAACGTTCAGTGGTTACTGCCGCAGAGATTAAATGGGTTATCCAGACCACATAGTAAACTGAACAATGAAGCTGTAAATGTTCATCTTAAACATAGTGCTTAGCTTTAGTAAAAAGCATGTACTCTAATTTGGTCTCTTAAAATGTAGTTAAAATATTATATTGAACTTGGTTTTAACTGTTCACAAGGCATGAGTGCTAAGACAGGACATGAAGATCTGCGGGGGTTATGTGTTATGAGGCCAGGAGGTGTACACTCCATCTGTTTCATATACATTTGTTGTACAATTAATCAGTATATATGTTGATCAAATAGCAATACTTTCTATCTATTATTATATATCGCACCCATGTGCATTTGTTGCTTGACATCTGACAATGAAAACAGCCCCTGTCACTGTATTTTGTCCTCAATTGTTCACTGTCCGGGATTTATCCAGAGATAAGCTCATCTAAATTGTATTACTATATTTTCCTATTACGGATCCGCTACACTGCTTTTCCAGCGCCTGTGTCATGGCGCTCTGAGTCATATGCGGATGAACTCCTTTTACTGATGTTGTGGAGACATAAGTCTGTTCATTTATTTAAGTGTTGGAGGGCCGTGTGCTGCAGACCACCAGCCTCAAAAACACTCAACCTGGGGGTCTGAGAATGAGTTTTTAGGCCTTTCAAAGTAACAATTCTTTTTATACAGTGAGGTTCTATTATAGGCATTTGAAGTTGTTTGTTTTCCTTTACATGCATCTATATGTGATTTAGGAGTGACAGACCTGTCTCACTATTACCATAAACCCACTGCATCAAGGCGTCAACACCAAAGGACACCTTGTACGTATCTGTGAGATGCCAGAAGCTTTGACAAAATGAGGAAGGAGAACAGGTTGGGTCAATGAACAAAGCATAAAAGTACCATGATGTGTTTTTTCACTTCTTCAGTTTCTGCTTTTATCTCAACGATTCATTTTCCAATTTCTTGCACACCTTTTCCTGCCTAGAAATAATTGCAAACTTACTTTCTTCTGTATGATAACACTGCTTACATGCTATTACATCATGTGCCTCACAGTAAATGAGCTGGACAAAGATTACTGTGACCGCAGAGTTGTTCAGGTGTCAAGCCAGCGCAGAGCTGTTGGCTTGACTGTCTGGTTTGTTCCGTCTTTTTAAAGCCCGCTGCATAAATGTGTCTCCATCCTGATGCACGATCCCACAGGGACAGTCCCACAGAGGCCACATTTACACTTATTGATGAGGTTAGCTTTCATTGTGACATTTGCTTTATGCACACACTCTCAATTAGTTTAAAAAAAAGCAGGCAGTTGCAGGAATATGTTTGCTCTACATCTCTTTTATTCGTCATCCCCTCACACATATCCATACAGATCCCCACATACTATCATCTTCATGCACACATGCACCTACTCTGAAGACTCCCCACAGGACTTGTGATTGCAGCTAGACTGTTTTGTATTCATATGAGAGCGTCTCGACACTCTCTATTTCTCTCATATGAATACAAAATAGTTAAGGCAGAATCAAAAGAGACCTAAGAAATCTCTTCCATTCTTCTCTTCTCCATCTCGTCTCCTCGCGGCGATTCCTCTGACACTTGATTGAACTATTTTATCTTGTTAAGAGGGGACTGAGTGTAAAGGAGACCCCTCAGCTGTAAACTTCAAAACATGGTTCCTTATGATTCCACAAAACGGTAACTGCACACAGAGCTCCAAATTTCCTTTTCCTTAGTGAGATATACTGTAATACCACTTTCCTCAATATGTTGTTTCATTCATTGCTCTTGTACCTCATGCCCGCCTCAAACCATTCCACAGAACCCCTGCAAGTATTTGAGTTAAGTGGGGAGGCTTACTTCCCAGTTGGAAACTAACATTTGTCTTCCTGGTCCTGGTTCTTCTAAAAAGCAGCACGCACACAAATCAAACAAACAAAAAAACAGGGAATAGTCAAAGTAAAAAGACAAGTACATTCACAATGCCCCGCATGTGTTCTGAGACCTCTGAGTAAAAGAAAGAGAAGCACTGGGATTGCTTTTAAATGGTAATATCAGCATACTTTCTTACTATCCTCCTGCAGGACTCTTCACATCCCTCACCTGAGTGTTCTCCTCTTCTGACTCTGAGAATGATGTACTATTTACATACTGTATAAAATGATGCAATTATCCCGACATGCATCCCACGTCCATCCTGTTCATGTTCTGCTCTCCATCAACCTCTTATCCTCCTGCTCTCATCCTCTTCTTCCAGCATCCCAGCAGTGATTAACATTGATCTTGTTTTTGTCCCCTCCCTCATTACACCTCTCTCTTTCCATGCACCGTCCCTTCTTTTGTTTAACACGCAAATCTGGAAATGCATTTAGCACCTTATGTTTCTAAAGGTTGACTTGATTAGTAGATGATCTGCTCTCCCTCCTGAGCCGCAGCCACCCCAGTGCTGTTTCAGTACTCACATACAAACATATGTGGTCTATACAAGAAAGCATACAGATATTAAGGAAACACGCTATTTTTGGTTTATTCATTTATTCAATCTGGCAAATTCAGTGAAACATTTCAGCATCTCCTGTCTAAAGTATGGGGAGGTGGCGCGTAAGTGGATCATAGTACCTGAGGGTTTCAAAACAGCATTTGCATAACAAGCATCTGACTTCCAGAGGCACGTACATCACAGGGATGGAGACCTTTGAACACAATCTTTGGTGTTAAAGTGAGGCTGAAATTGCAGGGAATAGTCAGGATGTGGAATATTAGCCAAGTGTCACTCTAACTACTTTAACAAATATGATGATGTTGAAGTATTGTAGTCATGTGACAAATCCTTCAATAGATAATCATAGTTGTAGTGTGTGCAAAAGGTTTGGGAACTTATACCTGTGAGCCGTGAAGGAGAATCACTTTCTTCTACTGTTGCACTTCAGAGTCAGTCGTTCTGCTCAAGTGGTCTTCAGCAGTAGTTGATAAAAAAAGGTCACTTTACACCCACGTTTTGATTCGAGCCGCTGAATGTTTGACATCTATTTCATCAGTCTGAGGCTCCTGCCACCGTAAACAAAAGAAATATTTTCTCTCTTCTTTTGTCTATTCCTCCAGTAGCTCATAGATATTTATAAAAACATTAATGTTTTGTTTTTTTATATTTCCAATTTGAAAAATTTCAGTTTGAATGATCATGGTATGTATATGACAGAGTATCATTTATGCGTTGGTAAATATTAGCATTTTAGCAAAAGTAATATAAGTGGGGGAATACAGTAATACAGTCCCATAAGGACTATCAGTGTTTATCGTAGTTTCCTATAATATGGAAGTTGGAAATGCAATTCCACACCAATATATTTATATGTGGTGCTAAACCAGAAATGCTCTTATGAAGGTCAAGAGGATGAAACACTTTTTTTGGAGGGAGTTTATTAATTAATTTTTCCACATGGACAGAGTGATTTGGACTAATTGAGGTTTGTCAACAACAAAGTTGTGAGCAAGTGTAACTCTCCTATTTTGGGTTATTCACCATTGGAGCATATTACGATACTTTAGTAGATTCTTAGAAAAGCTCAGAAATTTTATCACTAAAGTTGTAAATTTAAAAAATCCTGAGATTAGAGTGGCACATTCAGGAGAAGAAACTCACAGGTTTCACATATTCATGTCAATAATAAGTGATTTTTACCATTAGCAGAATTTATAGAGACAATTGCGTAAAAATAAGGAGCATATTTGTTCATCAGAAGTTAAAGCACAATTGATACAGCATATTTTAATCTGAGAATATCATATAATGTTAACCACATGGCTCTAATACACCATTGTAAATGCGAAACATTGGTGAATGTGTGTCCGTATGTGTGTAAAGAGCATCAAAGCTTATGTAAGAGTCTGTAATACATCATGTCCTTTAAAAATAGCTGTCGGTGTTCATTTCTGTGAATATTTACTGGTGCACCTGTCTGCACGTGTTTGTTTTATGTGCACTTCTTTCACAAGCATTGCGACAGCACTTGTCAAGTAGGTTACGTACAGTATCCACACACACACGCACACACACAGCACATTGTGCAAGTAGCCTCTGGCTGCTGCTCACACATCAGACAGTATGGGAATCGGAGTCTGACACCAATTATGCAGAAACGGTGGGAACTTGTTGCTAAACCCGACATATCAGTGGGTTGCTGTTTCTCCTCTGCATCATCTATACCTCAAGGCTCTGCGTGGGTCTGTGTGTAAAGGCATGAGAATTGTAAAAGCACAAAGTACCATCAAGTACCATAATTTCCTGTATCCTCAGGATTGGGAAACAGATTACCATTCAACTCATTGATTTTTTTTTCTTAAAAAATGAACACTGGGCAAATTTATTGAAAAGCTAGCTTCTTCACAAAATGGTGAAAAATAAACAGCTCTACGGATTGTTTTCTTAAAGAAAACTTAATTTAAGTGCTGTGTAAGCATTATATTCCAATAACTGTAACTTCACAATGGTGCTGTTTGCTTTGCATTAAAGCGAGAATTATTGAAACATGAGGGAGAGTGTCAGAAAATTGCCTTGGTGCAAAAATGTTTGTTAGAAAATTACCATAATAAAATTGTTTCTGAGGTGGATTTTTTAAATTCTTTTCCCGTGGACCTCACAACATCCAAGATTTGAAGATTTGCAGCACAGTTTATCATCCGTAACATGGAACATGTCAAATGCTGCGTGACAAATGCTTTTACTCTGTGTCAACTTCAGCACAACAGTTTAGCGCACCCTCTACGTTATAGCCACCTGCCAGACAGCAGTGTGTTTCAGAGAGAAGACAAACAAAAACCAAAGCAACCATTTAAGTGATCATAAATTCCTGTTTGAGTCTTTGTTGGAGGATAAAGCTGCAGTGAATACTTTGTTTTTTAAAAAAGTCTTTTAGTTGGAAACAGTTTCTAATTTGTTCCCTTTCGATCCGCTTTCTCCCCTTTTAGTCCTCCTCAGCTTGCCCAAAATCTAACACACTCAAGGTCACAGTCGAGATTCAAACTATGAGACATTATGAATCACAGCACAGTCGAGGCTACCGCACTTACAAACAAGCACACACGTACTGAAGTTATAGTGCATTTCACATCCATCGGACCACCAGCTGGCTGACAGCTGTCTATGCCAAAGTGAAGGGTAGATATTTTGACAGCATCATCTTTCTGATGTCTAGACTGAAACTATTAAATGCTGTGGCAGATGTGTCTGTTTGACTGACATTGTGGAACATCTCTTGAATGCCCTGGATCTAGCGTCTGTGGTTCGCTTTAAGATGTTATTTGTTTCCCTCGTTTGCACTTGACCCTTAACTGTGTTTTTGTCTTTCCTCTGTTGTCATTGCCTCCCTTTAATCACATTACCTGTTGTAATTTAATTCTAAAAATATAGAGTACCAGTCAAAAGTTGGGTGAGTGTGTCCATACTTTTGACTGCCACTGTATACACCTTTTGTTTTAGGTAAATAATTTCAATCTCTATTGGAACAAAAATAATATAAAGCAAAACTTTTGCACTATCTGCTCTTTTTTTTCTTTTCTGTTTTATTTTTTTTTTGCTTCCTTCAGAAGGACCTAAACATAATTAAATGCAAAGAGGAGATGGCCATATTTGGAGGTTGTGTTGTGTTTTGTCTTAGGTAGTGTAGCGGCAGGTTTCACCTCTGGACCACCTCTGGCCGCTTCTGGGCACGCAGGCTCATCTCCTAGATCCACTGTATTCCAACACGCATGACAGTAGAAGCCTCCTGGATTTTAAGACTTTATTTGATATTCTTCATACAGTCACACGGTAGAAAAACTGTGTGCTCCTAAGCCTAGTGCTGCCCTCTGATACTAACATCTCCACCGAATCCCAACTGCTATATTCTCTTCCACATCAAAGCGAGCAGCATCAAAGAATCTAACTGAAACTGTTACTAAGGCAACAAAACATGCATCGTGTGGTGACAAGGAACAATGAACTGAGAAAGATTACAGAACAGTCAGCCCCGATTAGCTCTATACCCCTTTTTAGACGGCTCTTACAGGTAGCGTTCCGTTAATTTCATCACAGAGAGTCATCCATCAACTGCCAGTGCCCCTGAAATATGTTCTCTTGTTTTCTTTTGTTTGTTTTTAGTCTACATTTCCTGGTGTTTCACACGGAAGAGGTCCATGATGTGCTTCGGATCTGGGATGGGCCCCAAGACGGAGGTGTCCTGCTGAGGGAGCTAAGTGGCTCCGTGCTGCCCCAAGATGTCCACAGCACCTTTAACACTATCAGTCTGCAGTTCACCACAGACTTCTTCACCAGTAAACAGGGCTTCGCTCTTCAGTTTTCTGGTGAGAGGAAAGGATGATAATAGGGGATGGGAATGTTAAATGTACACGACTGGGTGGGAGCAGCTCCCCCTCTCACAGGTTTAACTGTGAGAAATGACATTAATACCCTCCTTTCATCTGCTAATCGCGGCTCATTTAATGCTCTTTCACTGATTGAGCCTCTCTTTGCTCCTTCAGTCTCTACCGCAACCTCCTGCAATGACCCAGGCATGCCTACTAATGGGACCCGCGGCGGCGACAGCAGGGAGCCTGGAGACCATGTGGTGTTCCAATGTGATCCAGGTTACATCCTGCAGGGGGCCAACAGGATCACCTGCACTGAGATCAATGGTCGCTTCTTCTGGCAGCCAGACCCTCCTACATGCACAGGTACTCAACCAAAAGCCTATATGGATTTGGATCACCGCAATATTCCTGCTGCATAGAAATTTTTCTTAGATATTAATATAGAAGTATTATTTCCTATAGCTTGCCTAATACAGTCTACTGCATATCTTCTCTTACTGGCCTGACTTTTGTGCAACAGGTAGAGAATACAGATTCCTAACTCGATTACTTAACAGACTCCTTAAGTGAATCTTAAGTGGCAAACCTGATTGCCATGTTCCCTCGACATTTACTGAAGTCACTGCGGCAGACAGAGAGATCTGATTATCCTGTTCCTCAATAACAACACAGACCTCTCAGTCAGACCTACACTCTTTGTACACTTTGTGTTAATATATTATCACACTTGGTTCTCTACTAAACAGTGTGAAGTAATTAACAATGGCAATTAAGACCCTGTAATTAGTCGCCTTATTTAATTATCACTTAACTTAATTTGATAATTTTTGGTGAACAATCGGACACTTCTGACACAGGTGCAAACGAGGTAAGAGAGCATCAGTGTGCATTAGCTGTGTCTCGGTTATATCAATCAGCTGCTGCTACAGCTTCCTGTGGGGAAGCTGCACAACACGTACAGCAGGAAGTAAATAACCAAACTGTGACACATAGATTTTGGAGGTTCTCCTTTCTCTTAGAACAGTTTAAGAGCTGTGGAGCCTGATTGTGTTGGGGTAGTTTTCATTGTCTCTATTTTCACTATATGTTTTCAGTTTGATCGGTTATCTAAAAAATAACACAGTCTACTTTCCCCAACTCCAAACCTTAGGAACACTGATTGGTCTAAATAAATATGAAAACAAACAAAATACAAACACTCACTGGCAAGTATTTATTTTTGTGCAAAACAAACTCTTTCTGAGCAGCCATCAGCACAATCAGGAATATATATATATATATATATATATATATATATATATATATATATATTTTTTTTTATATTGATCCAGGCTATCAAAGCCCAAAAGGCTTAAAAAAAGATTTACTGTTGTGTCGTTTCCTGCAGTCTATTTTAACCACTTAATAGGGTTTTCGTTTCATCCCTCTTCCAGATTATATTTGATTCCATTCAGTTTAAACATTTTGCTCACTTATAGACTCTGGTTGTTTGACAGGATTAGACAGTTTTTCTCTGTACGGGATTTGCGTTTACAGCATATTTGAGGTTTACTTGCAGTGTGCACCATTCAATTGTGTGTCCTCTTTGCTGATTGGTGTTTGTGCCTCGCATAGTCACGTATAATGTTTTGGTTTAACCCAACAATAAATACTAACAAGAAGACTTATCAGTGAGTTCTTGAATAAAATAATAGACACATTTATATAAATGAAAACTAAATGATTCCATCTTCTTAAGATTAAACGGAGATCAGCTCTTTTGTTTAACAGCAGTTCAGTCGTAGTCCAAATGCCACTGTTGTTCACTGTTTGACTGCAGTGAAGTGTAATGGATTTCTCCCTTGTCATAGCTCCATGTGGCGGGAACCTGACAGGTCCTAGCGGGCTGATTCTGTCTCCAGACTATCCTGAACCGTATCCTCATGGAAGAGAGTGCGACTGGACAGTTACTGTCACTCAGGACTATGTCATCTCTCTGACCTTCAACCAGTAAGCTTCAGCAGCAAAAAGAAAAATGGCAACACATGTTTTGACTTTCCAATGTAAGCAGCAGCTATATCATTACTTTTGAATGTTATTTTTTTCTAACCAGGTTCAGTTTGGAGCCAAGTTATGACTTCTTGCATATCTATGATGGCCCGGACTCCCTTAGCCCCTTGTTGGGTAGTTTTTATGGCACAGATGTTCCAGATCGCATTGAGAGCAGCTCCAACACGCTCTTCTTGGCTTTCCGCAGCGATGCCTCCCTCAGCAGCAATGGATTTGTGCTGCAGTACACAGGTACATGCCTTTTCTTTGAAGGAGCACCTTAAAGCAATACAGTATTTGGTTAATTGGACAAAACAATGGATCTAGAGGAAAGGTTTGTGTGTGTGTGTGTGTGTCTTAGTGAGCGTTTAGTCATTAGTTTTTTGGGTTTTTTTTTTCTTTTTTTTTCATCTCCATCATCTTATAATTCTAAGAAGGTTGTGTAGCTTTATCCCCTGAACAATTCACATTTTAAAATTCTTCCTCTGGCAGAGTGAGAACAGATTTACCCTCTGCTGCTTATCGACCTTGCAGATTGCTTCTTTTTAAGTTTCTCTTCTGTGTAGTCCAAAGTGGGTGCAATTACTGCTGTGAAAACATTCTTTAGTGAAAGAATGGGGTGTCTGTGCTGCAGCATTCTGATCACAACCTTCCCATTATTCCTATGGACTGATTGGGTGTCGTTATTAACATGCACCTCCTCTTGTAGCAAGAATTATGAAAACAAAAAGCTGACAGCATGTGTACTTACACTCCTTTTGATCAGTGCAGCTGCACAAAAGGCTTCTGATAAATTGGAGTAAACATTTTGTTGACTGCAGCAAATTGTTCAGGGGACCCAAATTTATTTGTTCATGAAACACTCTGTACTGCACACATGGTGCAGAATGATCAGACTTCCTTAAAGAGGGCCAGTTGGTTTAAGGATCGCACTACACACCTGTGTTTTCCGCATCTTCATTTCAGCTTTGCAGGGTAATACCTCAGTTCCTATGTGTTAAAGCCTTCTAACAAATATACAGATGCTGAACAAGCTGTAAATTAGATGCAGCATCTTTGTTAAGGGCATTGGTTGAGAGAGCAGTGTTAAATCTTCCTAAATCTCCTCACCTCAATTAGAGCTGTTTAAGGTATCAGACATTTAACCAATTTCAGATTGACCCCACACTTTCTGTTTCTTGGCTCCTGTTGAGGTAGGATTTGATGTACAAGCAGTCAACTGATTGTGCAACTCTACCTGTTTATGCACTGTAGCCCTCCAATTCATTGGCACACTAGACTTAAATGAAGTGAGAAACAATGTTTTTGCAAGACAGCGTTACAGAGTCTGCCCCTTAACTCACTCCCAGTAATATTCACTGCAGTGTGTGATATTGTATAGCCAATCTGGTAGAGCAGATGGACCCAGTGTGTGGCTCTGAAAAACTCACTCACCCTGCTTCCAATTCTCCACACTAATGAACCATAACCAAATAATACATAAATTACTTCCTCAGTTTCAGACATACGACATGGCACAAAAACGTGTTTGGCTGCGAGTTTGCGTCTGGTTGGTAAGGAGGCAGCACATTGACAAGTTGGCCCATCCAGCATTTGGTCAACCCGCCCCTGAAAATTGTATTACAGAATGTGCCTGAGGTGCTGTCAGCCTCTTTACTGAGCTGCCTTTATGTCTTTCTGTTTTCTTGTCTCTGGCATCATTTGATTGGACTCTCCGGGGAAATATGTGGACCCAAAATTTTCTCATGCTTGAGCCACATTTGAATGACACAGACACAGACAAGGACATTTATATACAAAAACATGTACATTCAATCCTGCATACTCATATCTCTCTAATTGACCACCTTCATCCAATCCTAGGCTCTTTTTCACTTTACCCCTAAATGTCTTGAAAACCACGATACGCACTACTTCCATCTTTACTCGCTATAAATGAAGGCCAGAGTTTGATAAATCAGCTAATTTTATTGTAGCGACCAGTCTTCTATGGAGCAGCTTGTGCAAAGGGCCAGCCCTTTCCTATTGCCCGCTACATCAGCTGTGCAGTCTCTTTTTCATGTGCTCCAGTTTATTTTTGAGACATGACAAGAAAGGTTCAGGTCCAAATACCCCATGAAAGGGTTCAGCTCGTCTAAGATAGGTGGCTAAGTGACAGGCAGAGGATATACTAGCACTCTGTGAAGCTCTGAATGTCAACGTTCTGTTTGGTCTTTAGGTCCCCAGTTTTCAGCTTCGAAATTCAACATTTATTCAGTGTGCGTCAAGTTTTTGTCATTGGTAAATTTGAAATTTGATCTGATATAAAGTTCATTATGATTTCATGAAGCACTGAAGAAGTTTGCAGGGAAATATTCTTCTTTAAAGCAGATGGTGTAAATTGTGAAACATAAATATTTAATTGCAAAACTATATGGGGCAGAAAAATCTAAATGTTTTTATTTTTGATTATTTTCAGTGGAGCAATAAAATGCTGGAAGAATGTAAACTTCCAGCACTTAGATTTTAATGGGGCTTTTGTAAACACCACTGCCTTGGGACAAAAAAAACAAAACAAAGTGTGGTCTTTTCTGACAGCATCTCACTGAACCCCTTTTTTTTAATATAAATGCTTCCACAATATGAACATTGTTACAGTGTTCGCTATTTGAAGTTTGTATTCAGTTAGCTCATGTTGACACACTTCAATTCTTGAACAGATATTCTGTCAGGCACTGAAGTGCTAGTTGAAATTTCCCTAACGAGAAAACAGTTGACTCACCTTCCTGTGCTGGGTGTTAGTCATCAAATATTAAAGTTTGCTGTGGAAGTGAACTTGGTTTTAAGATTGAACTAAATTGCTTTGGGCATTTTTCCTGTGTTTATTTTAGCAGTAAAGGTGTGAAGTGTGACAAATTGACAGGCCTCCACTCACGTGTGCATTTTCCACCTAAGAACAATGTGATGGTAAATTGAGCAAGACATCTTTCTTACGACCTCAGAAGCGGTGATTGATATGTGGGTCGGTTGCAGCGTGTGCGCGAGTGAGGTTTGGCAGGGTATGGGCGTATATGTGTGTGTCTTTGACAAAGAAAGCTTGCGTATGTGCATTGTCTTCTCTAGTTGACTGCACAGTGAAGCGTTGGTTGAGAGGCGGTTGTGTGCAGTCAGCAGACCTTGGGCCAGAGTCACGCCACTCTCAATCAGCTGCCTGTCTTTCTCCACAGCCATACATACCCCAGCAGCCACAGATGAGAGGCCACTGTCAAGGGCTAGAGAGAAAAGTGGCAGTCAGTCAGTGAGATATATTTACTGACAGAGGAAAGCAGAGGCTTGCAGGAAAGGGGGTGAAAGTAAAACCAGCCACAGAGGTTGAAAGGAAGTTAAAAATCCAAGTATATCAGTAACCTTAGGCAGAAAACAGCTTCTGTTCCAGTATCAGTGCTACAGCTGGATGCAAAGAATAACAACGCCTGCTCACTTCTGTCACTGATTTTCCACTGCGTTACCTCTCTCTGCAGAGAACCCTAGGGAGTCTTGCTTCGAGCCTGGCCTGGTGCGCAATGGGACTCGGGTGGGCACCGATCTCAAGCTGGGCTCCATGGTCACCTACCACTGCGACAGTGGCTACACGCTAGAGGGAGACCCGACGCTCACTTGCATCATGGGGGGAGACGGCAAGCCGAGCTGGAACAAGCCCAAACCCATCTGCATTGGTAAACACTGACATCTGGAGTCAGTTGTTAGGAACACAAACCACATCAGTGCTTATAGATTTATCACATGTAAACATGTATATGCGATTATGCAGTTTCTTCCACAGTAAAGTGTCCTACAGGTGTGTGTGTGTAGAGCTGTGTTGGTTTTGCTAATATTAATAGATGCGTAAATGTAGCTTTAATTTAATCTGCAGTTTGAAGAGTGCTGCTTATTTTGCATAAATTCTCCTCACGCTCACAGCAGAACTTGCGTCATTCTGACTGCTCTCTGATATTCCCATGACACGACTAGCTCACGCTGCGCATATTCCCCCTGGAGAGCTCGTAAAGGATCCCTGACACCACAGAATCGGCTGGCTCTCACAGTGTGAAGCTTTAGTTGTATGCCAGGTGGAAGACAAGCTCGTACCGCACACATTTTTTCCAAGGAAAACACGCGTTCGGGATATGGGCACGCACTGAGCATTTTGTGGGACTTTAACCAGGAGAGGCGATTCGGGCCTCAGCACGCCCAGGCTAACCCAGATGGACACTTGGAAAACATTGCAATTTCACTGTGACAAACACTAGGGACATCTTCCATCCAAAGCCCAGCCAGACAAGAAAAGTAATTTAGGAGTGATGGAATAGAGGGGATGGAAAGGTAGGAGGAGGGGGAGAAGTGGAATTGTCTACTACTGGCTGTAGGCCTTCCTGTCATGTCTACCTTGTCCTCTTTTTGTTGTTTCTTCATGTCTCATCTGTGTGTCTTTTTGCAGCTCCATGTGGTGGACAGTACACTGGTACAGAGGGAGTGGTCTTGTCCCCTGGTTACCCCGGCAACTACAGCAGCGCCCGAACCTGTTTGTACTCTGTAGTCGTGCCCAAAGATTACGGTAAGCCAGGCAAGAGTGTTGTCTTACTCGTTTCCTGGCAGATGTGTTTTTGTGCCAGTGCATAAAAGTGGTTGATAGTCAGTGTTTAATTAAGATGCAATTATTCTGTAATGCACAAAATGCCCTTACTGGGCTCACATGATGCTCAAGCCCCTCGCTTGATTCTACATAGTTTTTTAAGGCTGAAAGCAAGTGAATAAGAAGAAAAACGCTTGGGATTTTTTTTTCTGTAACTTATTATTTTTAGTGATAGCTGTACAGGGGGGAAAGTTTGTGGCAAACTTGTAAAAGCTTCCACACGCTTTTACTTCTTACTGAATGCATTTTTAAATCACAGAGTGATTGATAGTCCCCATATTCATCTGTCTCATTGCTATACATATTTTTCTCACATTACTGTGGAAGAGCAATTTAATCACCAGCTTATACACTAGTCATATAACACGTCAGTCAGAGACACACACATCCACTGAAATATAATTAGATCTCCAAAGTTTTGCTACTTTTTGGCATTTCCCTCTTGAAGGTCACAGTTTGCTTCCAATATGTGACGTGACAATGTATAAGCAGGAAATGATTCAGAAAGCAAATGGTGTCAAAGAGCAACACAGCACAGGCATGTATATTCAGAATCAAACATGTTTCACTCACTCGCCCCGGTTGCAGCTCCGTTTCACTTTCTGTCTCAGGCGCTCTGTCTTTCTCTCCTTTTATCTCCTGTTTCCTATTCTCTTCCCTCTGGCTCCTTAATGAGTTATCAGCACCATGCCTCTCGAGGGGAAAGCTCAAGTCCTATCATTGTTAAATTACACCAAAAAAGCTGTGGCAGGCATGTGTTTGGCTTTGGGCTACTTCCTTCACCCCAGTCTTTTGAATATTGAGGTCATGACGCTCACTCAGAGGTCCAGCTCTGCTCCAAAATGACCAGGCACCTATCCTTCTTGGAACCTGTCGGCGGCATATTTCATTCAGCGAAGTCAAAGCGAGAAAGGAAATTGAAATAATTAAAGTCCACATTTGCATTTTCTTGGAAAATGACAGCGAGCCCCAAGGCAACTCACTTTGCCGTGATGAGCCACAAATGCTCTCGCCTCCATTCTTGCCACTTCTCATTAGGCTGATGCACTAGCGCTAATGATAGGCTATTTTCTTCAATGCAGAGGACAGGGTGGGTGTCACTGCAACCGCTGCTTTCTCTTATCGGAGATACAGATGAAGAGGATATACAAATAATGGAAATCGCTAAAGATGAGCTGGAGATTACAGACGCTGAATCATGGTGAATGAACAGAAGGAACCACGCTTAATGGGGAGCAGTAGTCCTCTTTTGCCTCTACTCTTCATTTTTTTTTACTCTTCATTCCTCTCTTACACCTGTGATATCTGCTGCAAGTAAACTAGACAGATTGCTTGTGAAGGGGCTGAATATGTTCAGGCAATAACAGTAGAAAGGGTGGGTTGAAAGGATGAAGGCACTATAGTGGAGATTAGCTACACATTGTACAACAGATTGACTGTCATTGCAAAGCTTTTCATCTACTGACAGGCAATCAAGCCCCGACTGGATTGCTGATCTCCATTGTAATATCAGTTTTTTGGTCGTGTTGTCATAACTGGCAGTATTATCTGCCCTTCTTTTAAGAAGATGTTTTGATTCAAAACGGTGTTGAAAATATTCTTTGGCTGTAGAGTACATTTATTTATTTATTTTGAGTCATTTCAAGACTTCTCTGATGTCAATGTTCTGACCATTTCTGTCTTTTCTAGTGGTCTTCAGTCAGTTTGCCTTCTTCCAGACAGCCCTGAATGACATTGTCGAGGTTTACGACGGGGCAACGCAACACTCCCGTGTACTTAGCTCACTCTCTGGAGCGCACACAGGTACTCAGACAAAAACACACACGCACATTCAGACGAATGCGTGATTCAGATTTCAGGAGGTATCAAACTTGAGGGAAGTAAAAAAGAGAAACTATTTACATGCACCTGGAGATAGGCAAGGCATGACTCATAGACATTTGTATAGCTTTGTTTTATCTTCAGCACTAGTTTGTTCCAAATCAGTAACAGTGGTTTGACTATTTGAACTCTCAGCCATTATTTTTGACATGACAGGGGACTGAATAAAATGTTGCCTTAGACTTATCCTTTTCACAAGGATCTGGTTAAACTCGGAGACATACTGCTGACACAGTCAGAACCGCGGTGGCTGCAGGTGGGCTTCACTGAGCTGTAACACAATTCAACAGTGACAACAAGAGTCACAGGGATAACATATCCACAGACAGGCTCAAGCCTTGCATGAACATACACCTGAATTGGTATTAAACAAACACTCATGTCAACTCTTAACTTATGTGGACATGCGGGTTTGTAGGCACACAAGTGCACTGATCCACACACCGTCTTTGTTTATACTGCAACTTCTACTTTTGAAACTACTGAAGCAGCTGGGCAGATACTTGCCAAAATTGCTATGTGAAAAGCATAAGGAAGATCATTTAAAATGATATGCAATATGTGACATTAAAGAGAGACAACCGAAATTGAGAGCAGAGACAGTAAATTTTTGGATTAATAATCCAGTAAATCTGATATACATTGTTGCTTGTCCTAAAATCATCTTGTTATAAAATTTCTTCTTGTCAGTCGGAGTGCACATAAGGGCGTCCTGGGTGTGTGCTCTATTCAGCAGATTGCTGCAGGGTGGCATCACCTGGTGGAAAAACATTCAATGGACAGTAGGCTTAAACCTTCATTCTTTTAACTGTGATCTGAGAAGTTTGGTCACAGTTAGTTTCAGTTGCTGTCATTAGGTTTGACTTTCACTTTTAACAAACCTGAATTGTTGTATTTGAATCATGTATGTAATATAGACAAGGAACAATAAACAGATTTGTTTGGGATTGTGTAGAGACCCCACTTTTGTAGCGTTTTCTGAGTAGACGTCTCTGTAAAGTAGGGAGCACATACGCGTTCACTAAAAGAGAGTTACAAGAATGGAAAATGGTAAAAAGGACAACAGTTTTAAGGTTAAAAGTTAAAAGGCAAAAAACAAGTAAATATGTGTCACATTATTTTTGATGAATGGATGTAATAAATACTACGAGTGTGCTCGTGGGCTATAAAAGCGATGGCTTCAGTCGGGGAGGTGCAACCTTTGAAGAGGGTGTGAGTGAAAAGGTGTGCGAATTTAGGGCAACCCTCCATCTCAGCCTGCCCTTGCCCTGTGGCTTGACAAAAGCAAAATGATTACTTTGGTTTGTGTCCAGGCCAGCCTCAGAAAATCCAGTTTACAGCTCAATAAACTGGATGCTATATTAACTACGGACTGGAGGCAGCAGGTTCACAGAGCTATCTAACCAGGCATGGCAGAGCAAAGCTGACACATTTTGGCAAGGGAAGAGAGATTTTAGCCCACACATTGCCACTGAATTAGGCACAAACCAGAAGCGTGTACCTCCATTCACCATACAGAAGCAGCAAAGCTTACAAATTTACTAACATTCACATCTGCAAGCTTACAAAGCAAGAAATTTGCTTCATGTATTTTTCATTATGATCTATAGGCTTTTTTATGTGAATGTGTTTGTTTATGGATTTTACCTCATTTTCACCCATTTTCCTGTCCTTGCTGTTCATGGAGTTGAAGGTTCTTACATGGTTCTTGCCAACTCCACTCTGAATGTATTTATTTTCCTTTTTTATTGCATTATTTGATCTGTCGTCGTTTCCACTCTGATTTCGATTTTGTAACTTTTGTCTCGTGTTTTCCGTTTCAATCTTTTTTTTTTTGTCACACATGCTGTCCTGTCTAAATATAGATCTTATCAGTATGTACGGTACATGCGTAGTAATGAGGGTTTTTATAGTAATCAGCAGGATACTGTTTGCCAAATATGGTAAATCGCTGTAGTAATTTACATAAAAGGCAGTTTTCTGTAATTATGCAGACCTCAAAGAGCATATTCTGCTAAATGATCTCAATAAAGTAATCAGCGGTATGTTTTCATTTCTTTTATGTCTAGTGAGGTAAATCACTCTCTCCAGAAAGAAAGGCCAGTGATTGTGAATTACCAGAGGTAGTGGTGACAGAGCAAAATAAGAGGAAATGGAATGTGGAATAAATTAACAGCAAAAGGTGGGAATTAGAAAAGAAAAGAACAAAATGACTGATTCAAGAAATCAAGTAGACCTATCTAAATGCTAATTTTTTAATAACCGATTTAAAAATAAATAGCAACTGTCACTCTGCTGGCCATCTAGTACTAGGAACTCGAGAGTTTTCTAAAGTTTGACCATTTTTAAAGCTAATCTGCTTTTCGTTCCACAGCCGGCGCACTGCAGAATAAATGCAAAACGTATCTTCATAGAATAGAAAATTCACAACCTGTTATCCCCACCTGGCTAATGCTTTTTAACTCTAAAGCTGGTGGAGTTGTGGTTCTCTCTCTCTGACTCTGTTTGGCCGGACACAGAAACAACTACCACTGAAATCCAGCCACTGATTCTAACCAAAGTCACACTTGACCTTGTTAGCCTTTCACATGTCAGTGTTGAAGATCAGTTTAAGGGCAAAGTGGTTGGGAGCTGGACAGTGGCCAGAGAGTCAGTAAGTTACATGGTGACACATGTTTGGCCATTCTGTATGAATACCTGCCCTGCACAGCAAATTATGAAACACTGTCACCATGACAGCACGCAGCAAGGGTTCCGCTAATAAACTACCCAGCATGCTATGGGATCCAGCAGTGGAACCTGAACATTCACAGTGATGACTCATTAAGAAACTGTGCCGCTGGAGCCATCTCAGGACACTGCATTTAAAGGTGCAGAAGCTCTCACAAAACCTACGAGCACAGGATAGACTCACTGAGACTCACCAACACACACATACACAGACACACACACAGACACACAGATGTTGCCTCTGAGGTTAAGCACGTCTGCCTCCCACTACAGTGTGACAGCAAGCAGACATAGAGTAATGAGATTCACAGCAGAAAGCCAGTCAGCACCACACTGAGAGAAAGACAGAGAGGCAGAGACAGAGATGATCACGCTTTGTATCATGTTCTATGTCAGTCAACAAATTTTACACCACACTGGATACATCATGGGGGTTTTCCTTTTGTGTAATTACACTGAGGACTAATGGGGATTGCAGGGGATCATATGGGTCATTTTTAGGAATTAAAAAAAAACTAAAGAAAACTTCTTTCTCTGGATTTTTTTCACAGTCAGATGTTTTAGTCCTCGGTATAAATCCCATTTTCTTTGAGTAATGCTGTAGGAAATTTTTGAAATTTTTTACTTTTTAGATTAAAAATCTAATTTTATACACAAAGAAGAAAACGTGTGATCAAAAGACACGTGTACACAAATTACTAAAGCAATTTAATAAAGTTTAGCTGTTCAGTTGAGACTTCCAGGAGCTTGATTGTGGAGAGCCTTGGACAGCAGGTGAAAAAATGAAACCTTGAATTTGATTCTGTATTTCATAAACAGCCCGTGATGTAAAGTCACGGGAGGTTTGGTCACTGCAGCTGCTTCCCCAGTGCTTACTATTTTAAATCAGCTGCAAAGTCTCCAGTAATTATTTTTTAACTGGGGAACTATTGTCAACTAAAAATAGGAGTGAGAGTTGCAATAGCTCAGCCGGAATGAGACAAACGATTAACGAACTGGGAAAAGAAGAACATGATGGAGAGTGAGGCTGATCAAAAGCAGCTTTTTATGCTTCGGGACATTACTTGATATAGGCAGACTGCAGTCAGAGGCTCATCTGCACCCTCACACAATGCTATCAGTGCCAGTAAGCAAGATTACCTTTTAGTCACAATGTACCTGACAGATATTGCCGGCTTTCCTACAGGTATAGAAGATAAACAGAGTACTCTGTGACTGCAAAGTATTAAGCTAATCTGAATAATCAACATGCATTTGCATGCACCACAGATGGTGCAAAGCCTTCTATAAGCATGTTATATTTTCACCCCAGTGGGTTTTTCTGTGAAAGCGTAACATCGCTGAGCACAGCTCTAGACTAAACAGCAAGATTTCACTCGGATGAGATACCCACGTGTTTTTTTTTCTTTTCTTTTCTTTTTTTTTTTTGCACTTTCCTGCAATGCAGTACATGAATAGCACTTCTAAATATATCCATATCCAGAGACCTGCAGAACGTCCTCTTTCCCTCAGTCACTGCAGATTCCCTAGCTCTTGCATTTCTTTAATTTACATGCTGGACATGCAGAACCTAAAAATAGTCTCAGAGACTCACATTAAGAAGGGAGAAATTTAACAGTGTTGGTGATTCTGTGGTTATTAGGTGACCAGAAACCAACACAAACAGACACTGAACAAATTGATTATATAAAAATGTGTTTGCTAAAATCCTTGATCTTATCTCAGGTGAGTCGTTGCCATTAGCAACCTCCAACCAAATCCTGATCCGATTTACCTCCAAAGGCCAATCAAGCTCTAAAGGATTCCATCTAGTCTACCAGGGTAAGTGTGCAACTTACAGACACACACACACAAAACAAATTCTCCTACCTTGTTTTTTTAAATTTCTTCTGTCTGAACAACCTTAGTTCCCGTCCCCTACTGAGGGGTTTTTGCAAGGATTTATCTTCAGCCACTGACTCAGTTGTGATGTGCTTGTGCATGTATCTGCAGAAAGTGTGCCTTCTCGCAAAATTTTTTGCATTTCTTTTGCAAGGAAGCTGAAAGAACGCCAACAAAAAAAGTGGAACTGAATATCATATTCTGTACCGTCTGTTGTAGGCATTGTGATCCCACTGACAGACGTTTAATTGATCAAGTAGTTAAATTTTTCTGTGGAATATTAAATATTTGGTTTGTTTTGATTTAATTTGACAGTGAGTCAAATCAAAGAACATTCACCTATCATCTAATTCCTTGCCATCCTCTCTGCCCATAGCTGTGCCACGGACCAGTGCTACCCAGTGCAGCTCAGTCCCTGAACCCCGAAATGGCCGACGCATGGGTAACAACTTTGCCGTCGGTGCGGTGGTCCGCTTTGAATGCAGCCCTGGTTACGTGCTGGAGGGCTCAAGTGCTATTGAATGTTTAACCGTTCCCAATGCCCTGGCACAGTGGAACAGCTCCATACCCAGCTGTATTGGTAGGACATGAACACTCAAAGCAGACAAAGACATATACACATTTACTTTAAACTCAAGCCGTTACTCCACAGTTCAGTTTACGTGTTTGAAATCCTCATATAAATAGAACTGGAATCAAATTTAGCTGAACTGTATTTTTGTTATCTGGTTTTCTTTCCTTCTCTCCTGTCTGTTTCACATACTTGATATCTTGAGTTTCAAGCTTCTATTTTGACACAGATGTGGGCTGCCAGCCATTGCCTGTAGCTATACAGTGAGATTCAGCCATGCAACAAGCAGGTGGCAGGCGCTGCTCAGGGTCACAAATACACACCAATGGACCCACACAGATACGCGCAGAAAAATCAACATGTATATGCAAAGACACACTGTCATACGCAGCTTACAGCTGAAACAGATGCTCCTATGCTGTCACCAGATGTGACTTGCACCGAACAAGCTGGGAGGACAGAGTCTGAGGACTGTAAACACTCCTCAGGAGTTTGTGTGTGCAAGCACAGCCAGGCAGATATTAAGTGTGTTGTCGTTGTGTACATTTTGATTTGGGTTCTGATATACTGTTTGTATTTAAGTTTACTGAGTTGTAATATAGGTAAGAGTATGAAAAAAAATACTAAGAATTTAAATTTTGTAATACATTGTTGTGTATATGATCTGCATTCTGTTTGCATATTGACACTTCAAAAGCATTCTTGAGCCTGCTGGTGTATTTTTGAAAACTATTATAGACAAAGATGAGGTCATAAGAACACATTTATTTACAATTACGTTATGTGTAAATGTATGTAAACACTCCCCGCATTTTCATACAGCTGCGATGCACTTTGTACACCGTTATAGTAACTCAGAACTTAACCTTGCCCTCTTATCTCACAGTTCCATGTGGAGGTAATCTGACCCAGCGAACTGGCACCATCTTATCTCCTGGCTTTCCTGAGCCCTACCTCAACAGTCTCAACTGTGTGTGGAAGATCACAGTTCCTGAAGGATCAGGAATCCAGGTTTGTACAACATGTTTCTATCAGGCATCAGCATACCACCTGGATACCAGAATGGTTAAATCAGAGACAGATTCACCAATGTTAACAATCATTCCCCAGTCTAATTTCCCTTTCCAAATCCACATGCTACCCAAGGAAATCCCACTCTGATTACATTTATGGAAAGTACAATTACGTTTGAAAATCTTTTTTACCACAGCAGGTTGTAGTTAGAGTTTGGCATCGAGGCGCCCAGCTCATTACTCCCTGCAAATATGTTACATAGAATCTGAGTGATGAGTAAATATCCTCTGAGCCTACAGGGGATGCTGGGTTGGTGGAAGGTATCAAAATAGCAGGTAGCAATACAGGGCAGCAGCAGCACAGCACATATATCATCTCACGCTATTGCACTGATCCCTCACCTATCGTTGGGGTTACTTTCCAGAAATCCCCGCATTAGGTGAAAATCTGCGAAGTAGCGGCGTTATACTATTTATTAATTATTTATAGTTGAAGGTTTTATAAACCCTTCCTACACTCCTATAAACCTTTCTCACTCTCATAAACACTTCATATGCTCTTAAACACAAAAATAGCAGACCGTGCTGTGGTTGGTCACCTTCCATTCCATCAGCCAATAGTGTCCCTTGTACAATCTCAGGTTGGCAAAATTGCGCAAGCAGTAGTGGTGTACAATACTGCGTTTCCACTGTGTACAGTAACTCTGCGATACAGAATTGTGTATATATATATATATATATATATATATATATATATATATTTTTATCTGCGATAAAGA
>VUQK01019451.1:10092-27926 GCA_015106715.1 Bujurquina vittata
TCTCGGTCTCGGGTTAGGTGGTCTTGACTACAACACTGCAACATTCATGGAAATCCTCTTCGTAATAAAAATGTTGCATTTTTAGTTTGGGGCCCGGCCGGGCGCAGCCTGAAGAGGAATCACGGGCCCGCCGTGCTGTAGGCCGACCACCCGCAGGAGGCGCCGTAGGGGTTGGGTGCAGTATGTGTTGGGTGGAGGCCAAACGCAGAGGCCCTGGCGGATCGATCCCTGGCTTTCAAGCCTAGCTTTTGGGACATGGAACATCACCTCTCTAGTGAGCAAGCTGAGAAATTGGCTCGATTAAGTCGACTCACCCCTGGGCTCTGGAACCGGTCTCCTGGAGAGGGGCTGGACTTTGTTCCATGGAGTTGGTCTTGGTGAGAGGCGGCGGCGGGCCCGGGGTGGACGATAGTGCCGCTACCCTGCATCTTTGGGCCAGAGAATGGGTCCTAATGTTTTTTTGCTTATGCACTGAATGAAAGTTAGAGAACCCATCCTTCTTGGAATCTCTGGGTGGGGTGCTTGAGGGTACTCCATCCGGTGGCTCCATTGTCCTGCTAGGAGACTTCAGAGTTCTCATGGGCTATGACAGTGAGACCCGGAGGGGCATAATTGGGAGCAATGGCCTGCCTGATCTGAACCCAAGTGGTGTTCTGTTACTGGACCTTTGTGCAAACAACAGTTTGTCATAACGAACACCATTTCGTTATGACGTAGTGTAAGTTGCACCACGTCACAGGTTGGTGATCGATGATTGGTTGACGAGAGGAGCTGAGCTGTCCACTGATCACCACCTGGTGGTGAGTTGGAGGATTCTAGGCAGACCTGGAACACCTAAACATGCAGCGAGGTTGCGCATGGAACTGAATTTAACCATTTTAATGTGATTATCTTGTTTTAATAATTGCTGGAAGGTAAAATTTTAATTCAAAGAAAACTTTAATTAATTATGCTGACCTAATTTTAATGCTAAAAAGGAAGCACTCTAAAAGATCAAAAATCTGCCATTAAAAATTTGTGTTGTTGAGCAGTTGAACAAATCTAATGAAGTGGATGATTAGTGTGTGTATTGTTACACTGGTGGACCGTTCATAATAAACAGTGTACCTCCAAGTAATCCCTGTGAGCCAAAAGCTCATTTTTTTCCTACTCTTGGCTCTGAATGATGTCAGTGAGAGCGGATATCCCTAATATGGTCGTCTCAGCACATCCTCAGTCCTGTCCACCTGCTGCTCGAATTTTGTTTGCAAGGGGCAGCTACAGAAATTTGGCTTAAAGTGAGGAGGTAAAACTACTGCAAATAGTACATGAACTGCTACACCAAGGGTCAGTATGAGATCAATAATGATTATTTTGAGCTGGAAATGAACCTCATAGGTTCCCTTTAAGGTGTTTTTGCTAATGCTGTCCTTTCTAAGGTGCTGTCAGATCATAAAACACTTGTATGTGTGCTTCTGAAGCTTTGTGTGGTTGTGTTTTGTGTTTTCCACATTGAGCAGGAGCTCCTTGTAACGTCCTTTTACTTGGAAATGTGCATCCACATAAAAAAAGAGCCATTTATTTTCCAAAGTCTTTACTTTTGTCTGACTGATTAGCTTCAGAGCACAGATGTAATTGCTGCCAGCTAATTTTCACTTTTGTGATTCTGATTTAAAAAAGGTTTTCTCTTTCATACATCTGACTCCAGATCAAGTGGTATAAAATAGGACTGACTCGCGTCATACCAGATCTGAGAGCAAGGTCACTCTGCCTCTGCTGCCTTGAGGCCAGGGACATTTTGTGTCACCATAGTCCTTCTCATCAGCCCTGTGCTCGTTATATCATGCACTCACTATTTTTATAAGATAAAAACTGAGGCTTTTGCTTACTTGGATGACTCACGAGTAGCATGCTCTTTAGATTGCCTTGGGTTGAGATTTTGTGTATGCATAACCCTTACTTTAAACATGAACTCAGAGAGTATGCAGTATTCTTGTGAGGAGAAAATTGTTAATGTTGTGCGTTTTTAATGGGTATGAGTGTATTCCTCTATCACACTTTTTTCTTGTATATATGTTAAGCATTGTTTGTATTTTGTTGCTTTTGTGCCTTTTAGATTATATTTAGATCATTTGTGTGTGTAGTGGAGTGTGTATATGCTGCTGGGTGAGTCCTGGCCCTTCCCACCAAAGCACCCTCACCCGCCCTTCAGATGAATCTCCTCCTGGCGTGTCCTGACCTTTGGATGAGATGCTCATTGCTCACTCACATCTGAGGTTGACAGGCTGAAAAATAAGAGGTAAACAGTCACGTGGATTCATTGAGACCTACAGTAGTTTTGTAATAGTTGCTGATAAAGTTCTTAGAAAGTTTAGTTCACAGAAACCAATTGCAAACAAGAACTTGTAGCATCAGATGCATTTTGAAGGATAATTCTCAGTTTATTGCAGCTTATATTCTGCCTCTTGCTCTTACACCAGTCAGTTATGAATATATTACACTCAACAAGCTTTTCTGAGAATTGCATGGAAAACAGCCTCACTACAAATAAGTGTGAGGGCACATGAATTACAGTACAATCAGTGATATGATTATTTTATGTCAACTATAAGACAGGCTGATATTACTGGAGTACAAAATGATCACATTTCCCCTGTTTTCATCTCCTGTCATTTACTGTATATATTGGTTCAATTCACCTGTTTAGTGAGAGATTACAACTGAAACCTTCTCAGGCTTACCTTATTAAACTAAATGTTGTTTCCACAGACAAAAACAAAGAACAGGCTTTAAAGTTAGTGTGTAAGCAGCTACCAAAGCATCAAAATGCCTTTAATGATGAAGCTCATAAAAGAAATATAAAAATGAAAAAATAACTCTCAAAGTGGCCCAACAACAAAAGGAGTAAAAACTGCATGTCCATTTATCTAACTAATCAGATCACCGATGATCTAAGACTGCCTCTCTAACGTTATCTCAGAGCTGCTCAAAGGGCGCAGCCAAAAGAAGAAGAGTCACAGCAGGGACTGTATTTCTGGTAGCGGTTCAGTAGATCAGCTGCAGTTGCAATCATGTTCTGACACAAACTCCACTTGTTTTTTTTTAAAAAAAGAAAAAGATTTGCAAAATTTTAGCATTAATGGGGTATACACAGGCTGATAAGCTTGATATTCATAGATGTAATGTAAAAAACTAACCAGTTTAGGGTTAGGGATGGTTAGGGTTCTATTCATCCTGCCTTCTTAGGGATTTTTTTACAGTTCTGAAAAACAGAACTGTAAGGCTGCATTATGTATGTTTGAGAGGACGTCTGAAAGGTAACATTTCCTAATTTCTGAAAATCTGTGTCTTTATGGGTTGCAAAAACAGCTGTGCCTGTAGTCTAGTTAATGTTAGGAGATTCAGCACAATTTTCTGTCCCATCTAGGAAAATTATACTTCATATACGGTACAATATACTAAATTGCTCAGCTACACAGGCTGCTTTTATACACTACATAAAACAATACAAACTGATGAAGTGCAATGTTGATCTCAAACCTGCTGCCAAAAAATGCTGCAAGAACTCTCCTGAGGTTGGTGTGCTAAGTTTGAGTATAATATTAAACTTTTGGAAAGTGTGCAATGTTTAAGGCAGCTTTTCCACAGACAAACTATGCATAATGGTTCCTCACTCATATAAGACATATGCTGCTAGTGCAACGGCAAAAGTCATCTGTTCATGTTAGACTGAGAAGTACAACTTTATAGTACAAAATCAGCGTGTGTGTTCTCCACCATAGAAACAAAATCAGAAGAGATGATAGTGTAAAAGAATAACAAGTCCCATTGATTATGTTTGCCCAGAAGTCACCTGGCCAGGTACCCATATAATGTATTTGCTGCCAGGACGTATGTCAATCAATTGGTAGTTGTTTCAGCTGTTCACCTAACCCTAACCCTAAAATTCAGTTCAAATTGCACTTTATATGGTCTCTGATCACCACATTGCTTCCAGTGTTGATGCAGCTTTAAGAGCTCAAAATCTAAACAGTACCATGAAAACTATAAAACTTGATAGACCCCAAACCTGATCTTTGTTCGTGTCTTTTAGTTTAATCGTTTAATACACATAAAAAACAGGTTTCTACTGCCTAACTTTGCCAGAAACTCAGAAATATTCACTAGAACTGGAAGGGCAGTGGCTACAGAGTTTTTACAGTTTTTACATCTATGTTTCAAAATAATTATTTTCAAAATAACTCAAAAAAGTGAAGGAGGACTGCTTTATAATTTTGGTAAAGGATTTTCTCTGGCAGGAGCTGCGTGTGCATCGTCACTCTTCTCAGCTGTCATGCGTATAATCAGTCTGACAGGCACAACAGAGCCGGTATGATAATAACCTAATTATTGACCAGTAAGAGCATCCCTGTGGTTGTCTGACTGTCAGTTAAAGAAAAGTCTGAGAGGAAGGAAGGTGTGCAGCAGGACAAGCTGCTCTCTGACTCAGTCTCTGGCTTTCCAGGGAGTCGATAGGTGCCTGCAGAGCTACTGTCATCACCCAGTGTGTCCATGTGACGGTTAGACAAGCAGACAGTCGTGTGGGGAAGAAACCGCCTTCCATGTGATGTTTGGGAAACTCTAACCAGTTTTCATCATGCTGTATTATGCAAGATCAAACACGCTGGGAGACTTGCTGTCATACTCATTATCATCATGTTATTGTGCATTAGGGAAGTAAAAGCATTACTAATACTGTAGTTTGAGATTGTTGAGGTGAGTCACAGCCTGGGAGAATATGTGTGTTTGCTTTTGTGTGTTTTTGTCATGCATAAACATGGACTCGTCTTTCAGACAAACTTGAATGTAAATGTGAATAAAAACTTAGCATTTTTGTCTCAGACTGTTTGGATTTGTGGAAACATTCTCACTGGTGTGTGTGTGTGTGTGTGTGTGTGTATATATATATATATATATATATATATGAATACTGATTGGTATTACAGCAAGACAATAAAGTTAAATAAATAAATATAGTTTATTTTCAGACTGCTGTTTCTCATGCTGTTTCTCATATTTGATCAATTCTTGCCAATTTAAATCACATCATTTGAATACTTCGGGGATTTTATGGGTATAATTGGTGCATATTGCTGTCATTTGCTGCTGAAGTGGCAATAAACTGATACTGACCCTGATCTACTTTAATGCATAACATTTATGAACTGTGGCTTATAAAATGATATGATGCTTAAGCTTGCATTGCCTGCTAATCACCTATATAGTTGTAGCAGTTCCACTGTGATCCCACGGCCTCCCTCAGCAGCACTGAACCGTTCCCACTCCTTCAGAAGTGCTCTGAACATCAGAACAAATCAACCGTGACAAGCATGCAGGTGCTCATATCGCACTTAATCGATTGGTGGAGGACTGATATAGGTTGTCTTTTTACTGTGAGCTGAGACATAATGTTCACTACAGAAAGAGATGAAGCAGAGGGAGCCAGGGAGGATGTGTGGAGATTAATGTGCCCATCTGCACTGTACTGACTCATATTCGTCAGTGCGACACTGTTGATACCTTTATTTGTTCTGTTGTTCTCTGAAGACAGCTGCTCTCTCTGCATGCAGGGTTTTTATTCTTCTTTATGTCAGATTTTCCTAATCAGACATTTATCACTCGCTTTTAGAGCAAACCGAAGCTCTGCAAACCTACTTCTGCGCTGAAGGAGATCTTTCATGCCCACAGGAAAAAAACAATGTCCTCCTTTTCGCTGTCTCGCAGCAGCGCCGCAACCTGCCCTCATTTCTGAGGTGCTACATCGGGGTGTGTTCAAATATTTAGTTTAGTGCACCAGGCCAATTATTTTTCAACCTCTCCATCTGCTCCAATGACAGAAGCTCTAGAGCCAAAAAACACCCACCGTGTTTACCTTGTTCACACATTCAGCGACAGTAGTTTAGCCCACTTACTGTAAAGATCTCTCTCACACATCACCCTCATTCACACACACACAGCAGGGATGATGGTGATACTACAGCATTGCTGCTGATGCGATTCGGCAGTACTGGGGCACGATTCCTGCTGAATGCCCTAAAATGTTGCCTCCCCTGTGTCCCCATCCCCATGTTCTGTCTCTACGGTCCTCTTAGCAATCACTCCAGCGACTCGCTCCCCGTCTTCCAGTCTCACCCTCACACGCTGAGCATGTTCATTTTGGAGTGTGTAGATTTCATTCATTTTTCTAGTGAATGTGAAGTTAAGCTATTCTTGAGCTCAGCAAGAGAATTTGAAGCTGTGACCTCATGGCTTTGTACAGGTTTAGACTGTTCTTCTCTTTTGCTTCTCCATTTAGGGGTTGCCACAGCGGGTCATCTTCCTCCATTTCACCCCGTCCCTATGATCCCCCTCTGCCACACCAACTCTCTGAATGTCCTCCTTCACTACATCCATGGATCTTCTCACTGGTCTTCCTCTTCTCCTCCTGGCTGGCAACTCTATATTCAACATACTTTATCCAAGATATTCACTATCCCTCCTCCGCACGTCTGAACCATCTCAGCCTAATTGACATCCAACCTGTGGGGCATACACACAGTTCAACATCACATATTTAATTTCCAGCTTTAAACTCACTTCACCTCCTCAACACTGCACACATACTCTTTCTTCACAATTACCCCTCCTCCATTTTGCATCCTATCTACACCAGAGCATTGCTTCCCTCCTGCACACATAATATATCTACCCTCCTCCTCCTTTACTAGTCATAGTCCCTACATTTAAAGTCCCTACCCTACACCTACACATTCCTACCTTTCCTTCACTCTCACTGCCTCTGAATCGGACTCTTCTCCTCTCCTCTTCCTTTATTTTTAATTATTAACAGTAGCACAGGTTCCACCAACAACCTGTTGGACAATGGGACCGGAGGCAGTC
Organism: Bujurquina vittata; assembly: GCA_015106715.1. Classification (NCBI taxonomy): domain Eukaryota; kingdom Metazoa; phylum Chordata; class Actinopteri; order Cichliformes; family Cichlidae; genus Bujurquina; species Bujurquina vittata. The sequence goes on from VUQK01019451.1 coordinate 16,990, forward strand.
ATTGTTAGTCTGGCCTCGGCTAATCTGGTATGCTAAATCTTACTCTTGATGAGCCGCGTGTGTGATTTGGCTAAGATTTTATGCCGGATGCTGTTCCTGACACAAGCCTCCTCATTTGTCTGGGCTTGGGACCAGCACGAGGAGTGCACTGACAAGAAAGTCTTGTTTTTTCCCCCATTATTTTTAATTTTCAGTCATTGTTTGGCTGGGATTAAGGAACAAAACCACAAGGCTATTTTTAGGAAAAGGTAACGTCTGGGTTCAAATCCATAATTACTGGCGTAACCATTTTGATTGGCAGGTGTGCATTCACAGAAAGCTGCAGCTGGCAGCCTGCAAGACCAGCCAAACTGGACCTCTCAACCATGAATGTACTGTTGGTGCCGTTTTAGATTGTGATGGAATTATCTGACTAATTACACGGCTCTCTGTGTGGTACAGGCTGTCCAAGAAGTCCGTGTTCTAGTGAGTGAAATCTGGCAGTTTATAAATCTGTTTCTTAGGACAAACTGACACTACATATATGCAGTTCGTAATACTTGGGATGTACATAGAGAAGGGTTGTTTTAAAACTTTGTTAACATAGCTGAAAATGTAAGCCTTCATAAGATCAAACTCACCGCACAGTACAGCTGTTTAGGATGGTTTTGGCATTTTAGAGGGGACGTATCATGCAAAATCCACTTTTTTTAGCCCTTAAATGTATCTTTTGTGTACTTTGAGTGTGTAGGAGTGCAGGAAATTTAAACGTATTCTCTCCCGGTGCTGCGTAGATAGCTTTATATTCTTTTTGGGTCATAATTTTCAGTCTGTTCACTTTTCTCTGTTTACTGTTATGTTTTCTTTCATCACAGTATTTGCTGTGGAACTGTTAAACAAGGTTATGAACCTCCGGCTAACCGATTTTCTGAATCCACCATTTTTTTCTCACATTGATATTGTAATCCAGTTCAGTTATGTCGAAGTTCGACGTAGACAAGTCAAAATGTTCAGTTATTGGGTGTATTAACCCACACGATTGCTTACATCGCTCCCGGCATCAGAGCCTCTTCGAAGTGCCTGGTTATGTTTTATTTTTCTCAGAAATGTACTCAGATCAATGGGGAAAGCCCTCCTTGTTTCTCTGCTGGTAGTTAATCGCATTGCTGCTATCAAACTAGAAAAATGGCCAAACGGGGTGGAGTGGAATGTTCTGCGACCTGGAGGGGGGCGGGGCCTGAAATGTCTCATTCACATAGACCGCATCAAAACCAGCTGCTCTAAGATGAGCCTCAGAACAGGGACAAACGAAGAATTCAGACATTGCAGCTCTACTTTATATAGACCACAAGTGAATGATTTATATATGAAAAGGAAGGATTTAAAAGCACATGTGCCCTTTAACAGGGAAGTCTGTGGGGATTGCATTTGGAGACAATGGCCTCAAGTGGCCATTAGTGGAACTGCAATAGTTGGCTCTTTTCAGCCCTGGATTTTGTCGATTGGTCTCGTTCTAAAACTGCTGGACCTTACAAATATACAATGTAAAAATTTAATGCATATGAATATAATATGGTCATATCATCAGGAAATTCAGCGGACACTATTTATAGTTAAAATAACCAGATGAAAACTTGTTTTTTACTAATAAAAATAATTGAATCATTGTCAATTCGGGGTGGAAAAAATGGATCCACTGTGATATTTCATATTGCTTCCTTGTTATAATACTGTCTAAATAGTGTTGTGTGGTGCCATATATTTCAACACACACACACACACACACACACACACACACGGTTTGACTTGCCAGAGTCGCTATTTAATGACTCCTCACAGTGAAGGTAGACATGTAAATGAGGGTAAACTAGCACAGGGGAAATGGCAGGCCGTGGAGGAAGAGACATCAGAGAGCTAATTAACTGAATTGACATATTATTAAAATGGAATTATAATGATAATAGGCACACACACACAGAGACACCACAGTGCAGTCTTCCTTTTTTGTTTGCAGAGAATTGTCATGCACTGTATCGAGTATCACCGGATTGATGTATCCAGATAGCACACAGACATGATATGAGAATAGAAATGTTGCAAGTCAAAATTATCTGATGCCCAAGCTGATGGCACTAGAAGCCTGATCTAAACCTGATCTAAACCTGATTTAAGCCACCTAAAAGCACCAGTCACAAATTAGCCTGGGTCTTTATACAAAAAAACCTTCACATATCACGTGTCGTGTATTGGTAGGTCTGTTGGGCAGCACAAGCTTCACCGGCTCTTCCCGAAACTACAGCACCCTGCTGTTGGAGGAGGAGGCTGGGCTGCTGTACGTGGGAGGCAGAGGAGCACTCTATGCTCTCAACACATCCAACATCTCCACACCTGCAAACCTCACAGTGAGTGCCAAGAAGCTGAGAAACACGTAATTGCTGATGTTAAGACAGAAACAGCAAAGCCCAGTTCACAAGTTTTTCTCCCAATCGAAGGAGGAGAAACTAATAATAGCCTTAAGCAGATTGAGTAAATCCCATTGTGTTCCACCAATTTTATGGCTATCGGATTAAATGCACCAGGCATTTATTCAAGGGTTACTGAAGTGAGTCAGAACTTAGTGACGCAGCCAGAAAATTAAGTCTGTTGTCCTTCTCTCTTTCTTCTCCTGTTTATCTCTCTCTCTTTCTCGCACGCACGCATGCACACGCACACGCACACACACGTGCACGCACACACATATTTCCTTCTCTATATCTCTTGCTTCCATTTTTATCTACTGAGCTTTTAATTTATCTATTTGTCCCTCTTTATTTATTTAGCTTTCTGAGTCATCCTTATTACCCTCCCATTGTTTGCAGATTGATTGGGATGCGTCTCCTGAACAGAGGAAGCAGTGCCTGAACAAAGGCAGAGACAATCAGGTAAAAGGCTTGTTTTCTCCCTGGCAAAAATCTCCCATCTTTATTTATTAAGTTAATATTGGAGAACATGAATGGAACTGCTCCATTTTGTGACGCAGAGATTGCTTATGACAGCAACAAAGTAGCCAATCCTTGCAGTTGTTTTGTAATTTCGTTTTTTTGAAACCCAGAGACACTAAAATGTTGTAGAGCCTTTACAATCGCTATACAAAACAAGGTCCTGGATAATAAACTAAAATGTCTTTTGCAGAATACATCCACTGGACACTTTATTAGGCACACCTGTTTGAGCGCTTGTTAGTGGAAAAATCACATGGCAGCAACTCATTGCGTTAGTCATGTAGATGCGGTGGAGACAACCTGTAGAAGCTCAGACTGAGCATCAGAATGAGGAAGAAAGGTGATTAAAGTCACTTTGGATCTTCTAGGTGGGCTTTTTTCTGCACAACCCTCTCAGAGTATGACCTGAAAAAGAGAAAATATGCCTCGTTGATGCCAGACATCAGAGGACAATGGCCAAGCAAACCACTTTTTACAACCAAGGCATGCTGAAGAGCATCTCTGAATGGACAGCTGTCTGTTTAATAGTATTAATGTAATCTTTGTAAACTGCAAATGACTTATTGTGAACGCTTCTTGCTCTTGCTTGGGTGGGGTGGGGGTGGGGGGGCAGCTGATTGATTGATTTAATATGTATTGCCCCTGAAACAAATAAACACATGCACAATAAAAACAAATAACACATTTTTACTGTGCTCTTTGCAGACAGAGTGTTACAACCACATCCGCTTTCTGCAGCGATACAATGAGACTCACCTGTACGTGTGTGGAACAAACGCCTTCAGACCTCTTTGTGCTTATATAGTAAGATCATTTTTATCGCAAGGAAAATTGTGACATGAATTGAAATTAGTTCTTTAATTGTGTGTTCTCACTTTTTTTCCCTTTTTTTTTGCAAGGATGCAGAGCGGTTCAGCTTCTCCTCGAGTTTTGAGGAGGGCAGAGACAGATGTCCATATGACCCAGCAAAGGGGTACACTGGCCTCATCATCGGTAGGTCTTCTAAGCCTCATTCGTTCTCCAGCATATTGGTGGAGTTAAAGGTGTACACAGACAGAATACGGTGTTCTGATGGGAAGAAAATCATGCTTGTCCTATGGTGAGCTTATTTGTAAAGGCTTCTGGACAGTCAAAACTTGCTGTTCTCACATGGTGCAGTGGTTTGCACGTATTAAGAAGAAGGTTGTGAGTTTGAATCAGCTCGTAATCTGAGGGATTTACCAGTCTGTTGGTGTCCATGGCATGGTGCTACATACGACAGGGGTCCATTTTGGGCCCTGTGCTGCTTCACTGTACATGCTCGTCCTTGAATCAATATTTTAAAATAATAATATTACCTACCACTTGTATGCTGATGACACTCAGATATTCCTATCTCTGAAAGCAGACTCTGGCTGTTCAGTGAGCTCCTTATAAAGCTGCTTTGCTGAGGTTACAATTTGGCTTTTGCACAATCACATTCAGATTACTGCAATTATTTATGCACCGGACTGAGCAAAGCACTATTATCTTATTATATATGGTCCAAACCGCTGTTTCATTTTAAAATGTATTTGTTCAATTAGAAATGGTTGCATCGAAGTATTTATCAGACGTGTTATAGGTTTATACTAAGCCTGCTGTTTATACTAGACCTGCTTACCGCCACCCTGAAACTTTGGACCCCCCCCCCAAAAAAAAAACACAGATGAACTAAACAGAACTAAAACGTCGCCTCTTTTTTTAGTCTCTTCAGTTTAGTTCTGTTTTCAACTGTGTGTTTCTGTGAACACCGTGCACAGTGCAGTATACACACCATACATGTTGTGGAGTTTGTGTGTTCTCCCTGTGTCTGTGCAGGCTTCTTGCAGGGGGTTAGATTTATTGGTGATCCTAAACTGCTCATCGGTGTGAATGTGAGAGTGAACCGCCTGTGTGTGTTAGCCCTGCGACAGGCACACGACCTGTGCAGGTGTACCCTGCCTTTCACCCTGTGATAGCTGGGATAGTCTTCAGCCCCTCCGTGACCCTGATTTAGATGAGCGGAAGAAGATGTGTTTGAATTATACTTAGTTTTCTTGCTGTTTTGTAACTTTTATTTTCCTTTTTCAATTGCTGTGCCGTACACCATCTGTTGGCCTTGAATGTGCTATATAAATAAAATTGACTTGACTTAATTTTGACATAAAGGAATGCATTTTGTGGTTTGCACTGTTACGGAGACGAGTCTTGACTCTGGAACAGACTGGCACTTCTCTAGTTTTACCACTCAAAGCTTTATCTGTCTCCCATCTGCACCTGTGCCACCTGAGAATCACCCACCAACTTAACGTGCATATGTTTGGACACAGAAAAACCCCAGCAGCTTCAGGGAGAACAACGGGTCAAACCCAAAACTCTGTTGCTGTGAGGTGACATTGGTATCCTCTGTACCACCATTCTGCTAATATACAGACACAGACTGTAATTAGATGCTTTTCATTTAACTTAAATACACAGTAAAACTCTCAAATCTGAGAGTGAAATCAAATTAATAAAGTCTAACTTTTCAGCAGTTCTCTATTTCTAGTACTTCCCCCCTCATCATCCTGTCACTCTCCTCATATTAATCTCCTCATATATGACTCTTGGAACTGGTTTTGGATTTGACATTTTCCTGCCCTTTGCCAGAATGATTTGCTTTGCTGTCTCATCAGCACATCAGCAAACGACATTGGCTTTTTGGATTAAAACTTTGGACTCTTACACTGGTTTCCTTTGCATACATTTGGGTTTCTGTTCTCCTCGTAGTTTTTATCTGGCTGAATACAGGCTGTCTCCTGATTTTGCACCCTAAAATCCATAAGGTGGACTGACTCACGGGTAACCCTTTTCCCGAGAGTATATCATGCTGATGTCATGCTTAACCAATCAAGCTTAAAAAAAACTTTGATCATGGATTCTGAGTGAGTTTTATTCAAACACGCTGTTAGAGCCGTGCTGCTGTGAGGCTATAATTAGGCCCAGCAGTGTTTTTAATAAATGCTATCGTCATCATACTAAGGGTGTATGAAGATTCATCAAATCACAGTGCACCCAGAAGGTCAACAAGAACTTGGGGGATTTGTTTCAGATGCAAGGAAGGTCACAGTTACGTGATTTTTACCAACTCAAACTGCTTCAGTCTTTAATTGGCTTCACTGTAAATATGAATGTGCTTCCTCATGTGTAGCTGCCTGACAGCCATTATGAAGTAAGGATTACAGCAGCTAATAGCTGTTTAAAAGTAAATCCTGATTTCTGGATTAGACCACGCTTATGGAAATATCAACCTGTTCCTTAAAGAGCAAAAATTTAGATGCAGCAAAGATAATCACAAACACTGTCTTTATTAGATAGTTTGAGCATACTAAATTATGACTCGGTGCAAACACACTGAGTCATAGGTCATACGGTTCCCACTTCCTCTGCCGTATGCTGACTGCTTTCATTTACATGTTATTAAACTTTGATGTCTTAGTCTCTCTTTTTAAATCCATTCACCAGCAATGCATGTGTTTTAATTTTTTAATTAGATGGTGAGATGTTCACGGCCTCTCAGTATGAGTTTCGCAGCTCTCCAGATATCCGCAGAAATTTTCCCTTCCCCACACTCAGAACAGAGGAGGCGCCCACCCGGTGGCTTCTGGGTAAATATAACAATTTAACAACTCACACATACATCCCTCAGCGGTGGTATGCAGGTAGTAGCTGCAGTCAGACACTTTTAGACAAATTAAATTGTATTTAATTAAAAGTAGTAACAGGCAACATAGCAAATGTTAAAAGTGAAAAAATATTTTTGCTTCTTTTTGTTTTGAATTTTTTATGGCATTTCAGAAAGTTGGTACAGGAGCATTGTCACCATTGTATTGCATCTCCTCTGTACTGTAAGATTTTGGGAACTTGATATAACATGATATGTTAACTGTCATGGATCAGTTTCCTTTTTTTTTTGGTTTCATGTTTATATTGTTTCACGTGTTTTCTCTCGAGTGTACTTAGATTGTTCCTACACTGCTTTAGACTTTATTCCTCCCTCTTGTGTCAAGTCTCCTGTGTTTACTTCATGTCTGTGTTTTCCCTGTTTAGTTATCACACTTCCTGTTTTAGTTTGGGTCGGTGTTCCTTTTGCTTTGCTTTTAGTTTTGCTTCCTTTGTCTCGTCCTCTGAGATTTAGTTCAGCTGTGTTTCTTCCCAGCTGTCTCTACTTTCCCCAATCACCCTCCTGTGTATTATCCTTTGCCAGAACGTCTGTTTCCCTTTCCTCGGAGTCTCTAAGCCTCTGTGTTTCCAGTCTTGGCTTCTTCATTAGTTTCCCATTTTTTATGTTCTGTTATAGTTTCCAGTTTGGTGTTTGTTATTTTCCTTTTGGATATTGGACTCTGGCCAAATTCTTCAGTTGAACTTCTTGCCTTTGCGTCCTGCACTCAGGTCCTCACTCCACATGCACCAACACAATAAGCCAGTCAGTTACTCTCCCACGGGATTTAACCCTAACCCTGTCTCATATTGGCTTTCAGCCTCTTCAGTTATGTTGTGAGGGTTTACTTTATTTTGGGAGTATTTTATTGATATTTTATAGACTATGTAATCACAAATTCAATGCAGTTTTATATTGAGAAATTAACTTTTATTAACTATTTGCTCACATGCTCTCTCACAGAGTAGTAAACCCCTACCCATCTTTACTTCTCAATGAGTTAGCCTCTTTACCCTCTTTTATGCATCCCATCAAGTTATTAATTAAATTAATAAGTTATATGATCTTTTTTTCTCAGAGTTTATTTGCTGGCATCCAAACTAAAATAAGCTTATATTTTTCAAAGAACAAAAATCAAATATGCAAAATGACCTAACATTAAACATTTGCATATGTTGTAATTTTACCATTTTCAATTTATTATTAACATTTTATACAGCATCCCTGTTTGTGAGTCTATTCCCACTTACAGTAGAATATTAATAGACCAAATCTTATTGCTACTTTGCACATTTTTATTACATCAGATGCTTTGTTGTCATAAACAGACAGATTCACTTGTAGACTAAAAATCACACGAAAAAATCTGCACTGCATTGCAGCTCTAACTGACTTGGTTGTGTTGGTTCAATCATACTTAAAGGCTCCATCTTTAGTTTCCAAGGAGACACTTTCTAAGCTGCTAATAGGTTTGTGTTTGGACATGTTTGTTTGTGTGTGTGTGTGTGTGTGCGCGCGTGCGTGTGCGTGCACGTGCTCGCGGGTGTGTGTGTGTGTGTACAGAGGCAGATTTCGTGGGCTCTGCACTGCTGAAGGAGAGCATCAACAGCTCTATCGGGGATGATGACAAGATTTACTTCTTCTTCACTGAGAGAAGCCAGGAGCAGATTGCCTACCCAAGCCAGACCAAGGTGTCCAGGGTGGCCAGAGTCTGCAAGGTCAGAGAGACGAGTTCACCTACTGCTTGCACAAGTATCTATAATCGCATTAATGCTTTCACTGGGTTTGAAAATGATTTGCAGCCGCTCCAAGGTCATGAAAAGAAAGGCTTGAAACAATCATTTGAAGTGAAAAATGGTGGGATTATTGAATGCTTTATGTCAGTTACACAGAATGAAGTGTAAATGAATTTGGAAGGACATTGTGCACTTGTTTCTCTCTGAGCTGCCACTCTCCTCTCAACATGTGTCTCTAATCACAGTTTCTTCACTCACTGAGGTTCTCTCTGTGCCACTGTTGCCAGGCAAACTACAAGTCCATAAACCTCCACCTCCAATGGCAGACCCCACTTTATTGTCATATCACCCTCTTCCACTCCTCCTCCTCCTCTTCTTCCTCTTTTCCCCCCTCTCACCTCATTTCGCTTGCTGTCACCATTCCCAGTCTAGACAGCATGCCCAGCAACCATTCCTAGAGGTTACTTTTGCTCTTTTTCTTCATCCTTATCGTTTCTTTCAGCATTCGTGGTGGTATAATTACGATCATAGTGTGCTTTTGTGGGGATCAAAGGAATGACTCAAAGACTCAGCTGGTGAAATGATGCAGTTGTGTTTCACTTTGCGTGATCCTGTGTAAAGGATTCATGTGAACGAATCAGAGAACAATGGAAGAGGAAAATCTGCTGAGCAGCAAACGTTTCACAGATTGTGTCACAGTGTGGGTTTCCTGTAAAGTATTTGTAGAATATTGCTTCTTTTTGGGGGGGGGGCTTTCTCAGTCTTTAGGCTTTTACTCGTTTCTCTAATTTGTGTTCCCTTGTCTCCTCTGTCCTCGTACCTGTGACCTGGGTACTGGAGGTGAAACATAGTCTTTAAACTTCTCCTTTTTCTTCACACGTTGTTTCAGCTATTTAAGGCTGTGTGATCAAACGTTGTGACCTTCATTGCTTGTGCAGTGTGTGACCAACAAGAAGTGTGTTATAAAATTTATGAAAGTGGCCCTAAATTTTAAGAAAATGTCGCGATTGTAAAATACAGCAGTCGTTTGTGTTGTTGGCGTATAACAAAACTATTTATGATGCAGCTGTGCCACACATCATTTTTAATAGAAGGCGCTTTAAAATGAGGACGTGTCACTTTGTTGGAGGTGTTCAGCTTGGCGTCCTCTCTCTGATATGCCTTCTTCATCTTCCAGGATGTACAGGGATGTACAAACTGGGAAGTGTCTCAGTGGTGATCATTTTCTGTTTTATTTTGGTAATTAGCTTTCTTTGTTTTTCTTCACCATTGTTATTGTCTGTTCCACCCGAATTGATTTCAGCTGTGTCCTTTTCCCACCTGTGTCTTGTTACAATCAGCCTGTGTATAAATAGCCTTATCTCTCTTTTGGTTTTTTTTGGACGAGCCAGAGAACGAACCACCAGCCATCCATCTGGCAGTTGCCCTGTGCTACCTCCTGAGCTTCAGCTACCTCAGATAACCTTAACATTAATATCACTCACATCAGGACAGCAGGAGCAACAGCAGTGCTATTTTTTGCAGCCAGGTTACCCAGAGCAGATGTACTGTAGTGTCTGCTAGCTAGTGGAAACTGGGCAAAGTATATGAAGCATGGTGTATTTTGTGCAGGAGGTGTTTCAGCTCAGAGGGGCGTCAGTGCAGTTTTGTACATCTGATATCACATCTGTTTTAATGAGCTTCAACAAAGCCACAAATAACCAACAACTGTTTCCAGAATTTAGTCCTGAACATGTTTTCCTCAGTTTTGGTTATTCTAAAGTTCATCTGAAAAAATTCCATTAAAAAAGCCATTAAAGACCTAATATTTTTGGCTTGATCCACCCATAACACCGGTGTCTTTTTGTCATTCAGGGTGTATATTTACACGGCAGCTGATTATGATTTAACCGGACATTTTACCAAAGACTTCAAAGCTTGCACGATTTTTACTCCTGCAGTGTAAGAGAGGAGCATCAGCAGGTGGTCGAGGAAGGTCAAAAGGAATGTGAAGAAAGAAAACGTTTTGCCACTGATGCCATAATTAATGTTTCTCACAGTGAGTCCAGTTCAGGTTTAGCAATAATTAAAATTGTGCTACCTGCTTTTTAAAGCCCAGCCGTGCACAAGCAGTTACTGACAGGACGTCAAGTTGGGACTTAGATTGCTCGCATGCTGTGTGTTTTCCAGGATATTCATTTATTCATCCATAAATAAATAATCTGAAACATATGGGCTGGTTTGAAAACTTTGAAGCACTTTATTCGTTTCTACTTATTCTGCTCCATTTTCACAGAATTATCTCTCATGAGAACAACAATTTGCTTATTCTCAGTGCTTCATCAAAAACTGAACTTTCTGCCCTTTTTTTGGCTTGATCCCTTTTTTGCAGCCAGGTTACCCAGAGCAGATGTACTGTACTGTCTGCTGCTGGTTTTATTTTTCAGTTTCTGAGCTCAACTTATTGCTGACGCTGATGTGAATGCAGTGCGGCTTCAAAGAGAAGTAGAAGCTAAAGCAAGCATCCCCAAATGGCGGACCTCGGTCCGGATCGGACCGAAA
>VUQK01019455.1:4297-24268 GCA_015106715.1 Bujurquina vittata
AATGGGGAATTATAGGTAAACCGGGGGGCACAGAAAGAGAGAGAGAGGGGGGGGGGAGAGTGCAGCAGAAGGAGAAAGCGACAGAGACCTCGAAGGAAAGGAAATTACACTGAGTAGAGGGGAGAGAGAGGCAGATTAAAGAAATAGGAGCCTCCCTCACTGAACTCAACACGGATCAGCATCACCAGATACTTTTATTTATTCAGACACTGCTGTGCATGTGAATAAGAGCCTCTCTCTGCCTCAGCCACAGGAACACACTGTCCTGCCTGCCTGGCTTTACCTCCAGCACCCAGCTGGACTGTCCTATTATAGCCGTGGGAGAGAGAGAGAGAGAGAGAGACTGGGGAAGGCAGGAGGGGCACTGCTGGGGCCCCCGCAAGAGAGATTAGGTTCTATATTTTGTCAATTCTCCTTGATTTTTTTAGTGTTGGCTTAAGGGGAGGGTTCCATGTTGGTGAGAAGGATTTAGCATTTGATATCCTAAACTCTATGTCAGCAAGCATGCTAGCTGGTGTGAATTTTGTCACCATGGTTTTCCCCTGAATTGTATATTCTGCTACTCAGAGCTGCGTGACGTACAATCATGATATAGGATCTATGTTGCAGGCTTGCAGTATGGCTAATTTGGTAATTCCCATGCCTTTCTATTTACTGTTAGAATGATGGGTATATCATGAGGATAGTGAGATCAGAGTATGTACAAGTAATCCCTGTGAGCCAAAAGCTCTTCAGGCTGCACTAAACCCTCAGTTTACTCTTGACTCTGTGTGACGTCAGCGGGAGCATATATATATATAATATGGTCATTTAAACCTTCTGTATGCACACACTGAGAGCAACAGCAACACGCAGACAGACTACACCAGGCATCAGTGACAAAAGATACGACTTTGACTAAATCGGATCGAAGAGGCGCTGAAGTGGAGCTGAGTTGCAACACTGTGGCTAGGGTCAAGCAGCTTAAACGGTACACTCTGTGCAGCTGGCTAATTGAATACCCCAAGAGTCTTAGTGTTACAGGAAACGCTAAGATTAAAGAAAAAAAGCTCTGTTTAATGTAACCACACTAAACACCGCGATATTGCAACAAGTTTCTATCAAGTTTCTATCTTTATGGGAAGCACATATTAAATCCAATCCCTGAGGGGTTTCAAAGGTGATTTGGAATATGAAAGACACGGACAGCTATGCATGTGGAATCATGTCCTACTTTCTGCTACAGTATCTTTTTATGATACAAACAAAAACAAAGTTCAACTCATTGTGCACACAAGGCAATGAGGTTTTCAGATCACTCATCCAGAGACAAGCATCTGCGGTTATGCAGCCAGAGTCCAGCGCTACCGTTAGGCAATGTGGTTTAAGTGTCTTGCCCAAGGACACAACGTAACGCAGGGACAGGGCTCGAACCTGCAATCTTCCAGCTGAAAGGCAAGCGCCTACCCACTGCGCCACTAATACCATTAGGAGTGTTTTAGAAATGGTCAAAAATGTGCGCGCAGTCACTTTGAAGTTGAAAATTGTTCCATTATTTTTGAGAGCTAACAGAGTTGAGTTATGTCTGTCTGCATTTTACTGTTGCATTATGTGGCACTCAGAAACAGCATGAACTTTGCTGATCGTTAAATGGAAAATGTTCATTCTGAGTAGGTCCTGATGACTTAGTGTACTGAGTGGTCAGTAAGTGTGGAAAAAAGTGAAATCACTAAGGCATGTTTAGGAAATGGACTGCAGCAATGCAAAGGAAATGGGATTTATGGTAAATGAGTTAAGACATGACAAAATGCTGATGTAATCCTCTAAATGGCAGAACAATGAGTCAGAATGAGTGAATGAATCAGTGTTTGTTTTCATATTTTGCCATTTAAACTCAGTGATGCACATCCTTGAATCATTTTGTCTCTTTAAAACCCAATTAACGTTCAATGGAGCGAGGATAAATGATGGCCTAACGGCTGCCTACGTTGTTGCTGTAGTATTGATTTGATTGTTGCTGATGAACTAATACAGAGCTCTTGTCTCTTTGCTGTGTGTGCAGTCGATGCAGTCTTCCAGAGGCTCTCCCTCTCTGTGGCTGAAAAACCACCAGCAGCAGCAGCATGTCCCGCGTCTCCTCCACCGCAAAGCGCTACGCTGGCCCCTCCTACACCAGCCACTACAGCTCCTACAGCTCCTCCCTGACCCCGGGCCTTAGCACCTACAGTGAGCGGGACAGGCTGTCCTCCTACAAGTCCCCCACCCCCTCTTCTTCCGCTACCTCCTCCTCAGGTTACTTGTCCTCCAGCTATCTGAGCAGCTCCGCCGTCCGCAGCCGCAACTACAGCACCTCCTCAGACCCCGACCGCGACCGGGGTCGAACTATCCCGCGCACCGACATCCTTGGAAGCAGCAGCAGCCGCCGGAGCGAGAGCCTCAGCAGAACCCCCGTCAAGAGCTACGGAGGGTCAGGGCTAAGTGGGGGGTCAGCCTACACCGGCTACAGTTCCTACGCTTCATCCCCAGCCCAGTCTAGCTACCTCTCCTCTTCACCGGTGGCCTCCAGCATCTCACTCAACCGACGGAAATCTGTATCCCAGAGTGACTTGAGCAGGGACCTGGCCTCTCTGAGCCTCAATGATGCCTCTTCCTCTTCAACCCCTTCTTCATCCACCAGTGCCCTGCGGAGCTACCGCAGTCGGACCAGTGATGTGGCTGACTCATATGGCAGTAGCTCCCGACCAGGTTACTCAGGCCTGTTACGAAGCTCTACTCAGGAGGCCCTCTCACGGAGCTCAACCCAGGAGGCCTTCAGCAGCAGCAGCAGCAGCAGCAGAGCATTCAGCTCTTCAGCATGGGAGCCAAGCAGTAATGGGCCCTCTGACTCCCCTAAAAGGGACTCCATGGTAAGAAAAAGTCCTCTGTTCTTATTATGCTTTTGCTGGAGAAGCATTCCTCCAGAGAGAATCAATAAGCTGTAGCTGAGGAAAGCTGAGTGCAACCAACACTGCAGTCATCACTACAGAGGTTTCACTTTATTAGTCTACACATGGTAAAGCCCCACACTGCTTTGGCGCTACTAGTAGAACTGTTTTTTACCAGGTGGGGGCACTATTGATCAGATTGACTTGTAGCATGAGCATGGGTTTGTACTATCATTCCACACACCTTACCACACTGTGCGCTGTGGCTTTTAAAATCTGTTTAAAATCTTTTCTAAAGCAGAGTTACAATACTCCTTATTTTCTCTCACCATAATAAGAAACAGTCCCACTGAATGCAAACCAGAGTGCGTTCTTATAAACTGTAGTTTATTGGTTATGTGGCAGCTATTTCTAATCCAGCAATCTCTCAAGGAGCAGCTTAGCTATGATAAGATAGGTCAGCAGGCCACTCACCTCTTCTCAAAGTTCAGCATTAACAACTCAAGTTTCCTCTGCACAGGTTAGAAAGCACAACTGACCTACTTCTCCTTCGGATTAGTCTCAATAACTGCTCATACGGATGGAAGGAGGAAGAGTGGGAATTAGAGAGAATTTGTGTTAAGTCTGTTTGAAAGTGGCTTTCAAATAGCTACAACTATGAATCAATCTGTCTTTGAATTTTATCTTCATAGTATCAAATATGCTCTGGACACTGCAAGTGTGGCATACTTCACCGAGTTCTTTGGCTCATCATGTTCATTATAGTAAAGCTGTTTAATTAAGCACTTTGGGAGGATTACACGAGCGTTGTAGAATCAGAAGGCTCATTCTCTTAAAGTGGCATTTCACCCGAAAATCATTTTTGTATATTTTGGTCTGGCTTGTGTTGTTATTCATTCAACGACACTGTTTTGGTATTAATTGCAGTATCCTGAGGCATTTATATGCAAAGTTGTGATGTAAACCACTCAAATAATGAACTAAAGAAAGACAATGGGCTTTGGTGCAGTCCATGTGTATAGAAGATGGGCACAATAATGGTAATATTTGAGAATATAATAAAATACAACTGTAACAGCCTTTTAAGAATTGATATTTTTTTAATAAATAAATCAACAGGAGATGAAAAAGAAAATCCCTTTTCTTTTTTTATTTTTGCTTTAGCCATGTGCTACAGTCTGGATGTGCACATGTAAATGAATTATTTTATGGTTTTGTCTTGTTTGTCTTTTATTTGTGGCATTACAGAGAATTAAGTAGATATTTGAAATAATTCAGTATACCTGGCCTTTTTTGTCATGGCCACAATAGGATAATTTTTCTCTGCAATTTATAATTTGTCTTTGTTCTGAGGCTGCACTTCCATACCATTCCATAGCACTGATGAACAGGCATCAGTGACAACAGAGATAACATTAAATAAATCAGAAAAGGAGGAGCTGGGGTGGAGGTGGGTTGCAAAGGAGTTTGCAGGGACAGCAGGAAATGTATGAAAGTTGAAACTGCTTAAATAGCATGGCACATTTGAGATTTGCAGATAGAAAGAGCAGAAGGGTATCAGCTAAACAAGTGGTTCTCAAACTTTTTCATGCCCCACTTCGCCGGATGAAATCTTTTCATGCCCCACACTAAAAACGGGCCCAGGGGGCTAAGGTGGCAAAACAGCTGTGCTAACCTACCTGCTAATGTTTCCTTGTTACACCGCCATGAGATTGTTTCGATGTTCAATGTTTTTTCCACATGACTTTTCTCCCAGGTCGTTCACACCCCACATGACCCTGCACTCTACCAATTTGAGAAACACTGAGTTAAACCTTCAGCTGATATGTATGATTAAGATAGCTTTTTATTTTACAGTAATTATATATATTTAAAGTTTCAAATGTCACAAAGGCCCTGCACATCCACACAGGTGTTTTCACTTGTTCTGCCCAATTAGCTTGGGTTAATGGTGGTTGGTGCAGTGCTGGGAATTATATGAGGTCCTAAGACA
This sequence comes from Bujurquina vittata, assembly GCA_015106715.1. Taxonomy (NCBI): domain Eukaryota; kingdom Metazoa; phylum Chordata; class Actinopteri; order Cichliformes; family Cichlidae; genus Bujurquina; species Bujurquina vittata. Next base: position 9,194 of record VUQK01019455.1, read on the forward strand.
CTAATCACAATATCTATACACACACACAGTCTTACTTCAAATAAGCAGTGTGGGCTATGAGTGCACAGGCTCTTTAAACAGCCATACAACAACAATGAAAACAGAAGAAATAGCAGCACTCTCTCGTACAGTATAAGTATACTCTGGAGTGGGTGGTTTTAACAGTGTTAACTAACTTTTCCTTACTGACATCAGGAGGTAAAGCATAGCTCATGGAAGACTTTATTCACAAACCTGACCTAAGATGACCTACACGTTTCAAAATTCTGAGTGGAAGATAAAGATCACTGTCATCATGGGACTACCGGGTTACTATGGAGAAACAAAAGTCCAGCTGTATTAAAGCAAACATCAATTACTGGCTATAAAGAATTCCTTGTTTTTTTTCTAAAAATGTAAATGTGATGCATACTTTGAGCTTGTGGCTCATAAGTGTTTTATATGCCACATAACCCTGTAGCATGTGCTGATGTCCACCTCCCAGTAACATTTTAGATCAGGAACTTAACATAGTTTCAAAATGTGTTTCAAAAAGGGGATTTACTAATGAGTGTTGGACAACAAAGTATAAGTGACCCTTGACTAGCAAGCCTAAGCTTGGACTTTGATTCTCATTTTGTAATCAACACCTTTTCAACACACGAGGTCTGAGAAGTGCTGAGCTTTAACGGGAGGTCACCAGCTGGGCTGTGCATGCTGTTAATGAACTCCAGGCACCTTTAATCACCATCCTCCCCAAGTGCTTGGTGTCTATACTGACAGCAGAGTCTGCAGAAAGCAGCCCCGCCGATGTTACATAATGAAACCATATACTGTTCCTTTTTATTGGAAAAGAAATAAATAAATGTACTGATCAGACCAATAGATTATATATAAAAGACAGACGTAGCTTTCAGGTTTTGAAAGTGAAGCTAGTGTTGAACTTAAACTTGCATTTTTTCCGGTGGCCAGCAGGGGGCGACTCCTCTGGGCGCGCGTGTGTGCGCGCACGTGTGTGTGTGCGCGCGCGTGTGTGTGTTAGAAAGCACCTAGGCATAAAAGTGCTAGTAGTTAGTGTAGTAAAAGTGCTCACTTGAGAAGAAGCACTATAAGTACCAGTTCATTCCTGGAAGATCCCTCAGACCTCTGTGGACGGATACTAAGAAGGCTGAAGGTTTTTAATAGTGAGAAATGCAGAATCTTAGTCACAACAATGGTATTATTCTATAAGCATTAATATCTGATCCTAAAACAGGCCATATGTCGACCAATATCAAATTTGCACATGGAATAAGTCAATGTTTGAATTCTGTTTATAATATTTAATCTTTACGCTCAGATCTTGAAAGACCACCAGAAGAAAAACTAAAGTGTACTTATGACCGTCTAAATATTAATTATATAAATAGAATATAAATTATAATCTAATCATATTATCCCATGTTTTAATAAGAATTAATAAGTCTGTTAACTTACACAGACAGCATTTATGATGGCTTGACTAGACTAACCTTTATTAAAATAGTGGACCTTTTCCAGTACTGACTAAAAGCATTTATAGCACACACACATTCATACAGCACTTTAAATAGTGAACTACTGTAAAGTATTTTTCCTGTTACAGACACTCATAAAGCTGATCTGTCTTCAGCAGCTGTTACTTTCAGTCTGTTTTACTGTATATGTGTAAGATTGTATGTAGAATGTATGTTTTTCTAACATACTTTCAGGTGCCAGTGCCACCCCTTTCATATAAAGAAGCCCATAGATTCTTAGATTAATAAAACCCGTATTTATCAATAAGTTGATAGGGTCATGTGACCACTTAGCCTGACTAACAGAAGGATAACCCGGGTATGTTGATCTTGCTTTGTTGCACGAATCTCAGTTTCTGTTGTTAAGCCCAAGATGTTTGGCGTATGAACAATGCTATATGTCCTCCAGTCCAGGCACTTTTTTTAACTGATTACAATGCAGGCAGCTCTGTTAGACAACCTTTGTTTATTTCTCTCCACTTTTTCTTATCACATATTCTCGTCGTCAGTATGTAGAATGTGACCACATCATTTTTTTGGTTTTTGTTCAAGTTTTTCATGGTTTCCAGTGTCCAGTGGCAACAATGATACCAATCTTGCAACATATATTGCCATGTAGATGTGTAGGCTCAAATGTGCCTAGTGTTGAAGGGTCTATTGAAATAGTGTTGGCAGAGCAAGGTAAACCCAATCCTGATAGTTTCTCAGAAGCCTGCAACACAAAAATAGCAGCTGCTGGTGCCTCATGGTCCTGCACATCTTGTCATGTTCATGAGTAAGGCAAGCTGGTTAACATGACTATCATCACCCTTGTTGTTGTTGTTGTTGTTTTCTCATATTATTCAAATCAGGCTCAATCTGATTAAGTCTCACAATGATGCTTACAAGGGAAAAAAAACTTGTTCATCTGTTTTTTGAGTGTTCCTTCTGAATTTATCATGTCTTTTTTAGAGCTTGGTGCAGCTTGTAGGTAAATAGGCTCAACAAGTTTTAAGCAAACTCCTCGATTAGTCAGGCCTATTTGGCAGAGAACAGTACAGCTGTCATCAACATGTTTTGTTGCCAGAGATGTGTGTGTGTGTGTTGTGATTCTGTTATCAACGGCACAGATTCAAACCATTTTCAGTCTTTGAGCAAACTAGTGTTTTGTTTACATCCTGTCTGATCACCTCACTTCTGAAGAACCTATTAGCATTTATTATTCAGACTTTTTTTGTTACCTCAACTTCTTTTTTAAAAGCCAGACAAACAGCCACAGCAGGCCATGGCCGCGTGCCTGAGACAAAACCTCTTGGATTTTAACAACAATAGATCTGTTTGTACTTTGTGTCCAGACTTTTTGTTGGGTCAACAATATTTTTAGACTGTCTGACTCTCAGTTTGACACCTTTGTCAGACAGCTTATAGTTTGATTAAAAAAACAGTCTGGTACAAGATGGAGCTTTTCTTTGGTCTTTGGCACAGACAGGGCCAGCACTTAAAGCAGCTCAGGTTTATAAGCTGCTATTGTGGGTCTGTGGGTCGGTGTGTGCAACATCTGTCAGGACAGTCATTATAACAGGACTCCAGAGCTGCTGCTCACTGTCCCAGTACAGTAAACAGCACATGCAATGGGTTTCTGAGTATCAGTACTGGAATCATCAAATCCAAATTAATCTGTTACTCTTTAAAATTAACACACTTAAATGTCTTAGATGTAGATGCATCCATATTTATTTCCAGCTGTTCCTGCAGGTTGGGGTCATTTGTGCCTGATAGACTTGGTTATCTTTCTCCCAAACTTCGTTTCTCAGAGGCTCTGGCTGAACTTGGAGTTTCTCACTGAAACCCTGAGTTTCTCTAATGAGCCTGGCCAAGAGCCTAGGATTGTTATCTCACAACTGCGCTCAGCTTTCCCTCCACAGCCACCATCTGATGCTGAGGTTGCATTTCACCAGATCTTTGCTATTATAGACAAAAGGAGCATTAAAGTTTCTTGTTGACCTTAATTTATAGTTTGAGAGAATAAACTCAAGTCAAGGTTTGTGTTTTTCTTAGTGTAGGTTTTCAACAGTTGCTTATTTCTCATACAGATCAAAACAAACATCAATCTCATAAGAAAAAAGATTCCTTGTCTACTAGCTGACTTGCATCTGGCCTCCCTGGGCAGGTAGGCTTAATATTAAATAGCTAATAAATAAGCTGTTATATGCTATTACATAGCACTAATTAGCAGATCTTTGTGTGGCACCTGTGTTGAATAACTTACGTAGCTTCCTAACCAAAAGCTTACCAACCTTGGCTACTTCTGGCTAATGTTGAACCTTTAAAATGTGGAGTCCCAAGCTAGATGGGATTTTTAGATGGCTATGTCCATCTTTTATCTACAGTTTATGAATTCTATTAGAAATTCTGTTTTGTTGGCTTTGAGCTGGCAGTCTGAACAAGGCCTAAAGGTCAGAACTGCAATTTGGTAGCTGTTTTGTAGCAAAGGATAGCCTGCTTTCTCCTTTTAGGTCTGCATCGGCATCAGTGCCAGTAAATTAAAGTATGCTATTTGCCATGCAAGAATATAGAATGAATAAAAGCCCATTAACAGTGATAAATGTTTGAATATTTTTTTCCAAAGTTAAATTTAAACACTTGAGTGAAGCGATTGTCAGCCTAATGTGCCTAATTCAGTTTAGGGAATAGAAGAGGTAGCTGTACTCTGACTTCTAGATAATATTGCACAGAGACAGATTTTGTCCCATTTTTGTTAATGTGAATGCTTTTAAGGATACACATTATTGTTATCCTTCTCCATGATTTTCATTTTTTACCTCCTTCTACATGCTTTGTGCTACAGAAACTGTTCTGATATCAAAACATTCAGCTTTTTTCTGAAAAATTGTGCTATTACTTTTCTTTTTTGTAAACAGTTTAAGTTTACTGAATTTTTTAAAAATTTGTTTCATTGTTTCAAATTGTTCTCTATGGGGGCCTTTTAGATCACCCTATGAAGAACTTTTTTTCTTTCAGCTCTTTTTGCTTCCACAAATTTTGGTGTGCCCACACAATTTATACTTCAAATTGTAGCTATGGTTGTGCTCTTTAAGAAAATTACATTTTCAAAACTCTGCCATGTTTCATTAGTTTTAGTATTAATTTTAGTTTTTCAGACTTTATTTGACAGGTCCAAGAGTGACTACTGTGTAATAAGAGATCATCAATTTATACCGTTTAAAAAAACAAATAAAACCAAATTGAACACTAATGCCGTGTTAATTCTCTCGTACCTATCACCATATGCAGTTTTTGCACCTATAATTAAATAAATAATAAATAAATGCTGCATTATTGGACTGGACACTTTTGCAGAACATGTGCCTGTGTTTGCATTTGGTGGCTTTCACAGCAGAGCCGAGTATTCAAATGAATCACAGAGGAGATAAACTAAGGTTAGCGACAGACACCTCAGTGCATCGGTTAATGCTGAAAGTAAGCCTGCATGACTGCGATCGTTGCCGCTGTGACTGTTCATTTATTTAGAAAGCTGGCACGTCAGTGACACGGGATTATTCCCCATAGTCGTTGAGGCCAAATCTTTGGGTCCCTTCCCTAAAGTAGCTTTTCACTTAGTCCTCATCCTAAATGTTTAGAACCGAGCACCATATATTTGTGCCATATTTCTTTAGATCAGAATACACGCACATATGTTGAATTAGGGAACACACTTTCTGAACCAGCAAATATTACTTGCGAGGAACCCCAAGGATCTATTCTTGGTTCGCCTTTAAGCTTAGTTTATATGAATAATATTGCCTCAACTGTGTGTTCTAAGTTGCTTCTATATGCAGATTACTCACCATTATTCTGGCAGATAAAAACATTGATGTTATTCAGCACAGACTTTCAAAGGAAATGGAATCATTCAGAGAATGGCTGATTGATAATAGGCTTTCCTTACATTATGGCAAAACTGAGTCAAAAAGGAAACGTGACAAAATAGAAGTTCCAAAATTTAGGTCCAAATTAAAATTCTGAATGACACTGTACCAATTATTTTGGCCCATGGCTACAATTATGTTAAAAAACTACATTCAATTAATACCATCATGCATCATTCTTGCAGATACCCAGGGTCAAGTCCTTTGGTATATCTAGTTTTCATTATAGTGGCATTCAGGCATGGAATAGTCTTCCTTCAGAATTACATTTTATACATGATTTGACTCATTTTAAAAAAGCTGTAAAATGTTTTTTTAATCAGGTATTATTTCGAAAGGGAAATACTTGGGACCACAATGGAAATAAGTGTTCACAACTTTTGTGCAATCCTGGTTTCTTATTTCTTAATTTGTTTGTTTTGTAAGGCATGATTAATCAAACAAACTAAATGGAGACAGCATTGTTGTGCGATCCTGCTGTTCACATCTAAATGCGCCGTTCACTGACAGGACACAGCAATAATCAATTCACATTTAAATTTTGAATTTCCTGTTTGTTTATAAACATTAGTAGTGTGGTTAAATTAATCATTTTGTGCTTTCATGTTCATTAGTCAGCAGAAACAGCGAGTGCAAGCAGCTTGTTGATGTGCACATCCTCTACTTTACTCGCTGCAAGCAAATATCTATATCAGTGTTTTACAGAAAGGGTCATCATTATGATTCTGTTAGAATTATAGAACCCACAAATTTATAATGTATGAATATACAGCGTAGCAGGCTGTAAGTGAATGCACTTCAGTTATCATGCATCAAAAGTTAATCATGTTTGTAGTGGCTGCTCTGTGAAGTCCGCATACCTGAAAAAAATGTTAATGAGCTAAGAAACATGGGCATACATCTTATTTTTTAAGTATATTAAAATATATTAATAACAAAAAGAAATCTTCTGAGTTAAAAGGCTTTAGCTATGGGAGACATAGTTAACTCAATATCTATGGAGGGACTGAAAATATTCATGAAAAACGGATGGGGAGTGTTGACAAAACAGCTGATTAAACATATTACATTCAGTCAACCAAGTGATTTCTCATTGATGCTGATCTGAAAGCACTGGCTGAGCCTGCACCCAGTCAGCTTTCCTGGTCAGACAACCAATAATCATGGCAAAACATGTAATAGAGCCGCCAATCCACTCCATGAAATCGTGTATATGTCCAGTTTTGCCTGTTCTAGACGTGAAACAGACACACAGCTGAAGTTGCAGTGATTTAATAAACCACAAGGGTGTGATATTTTATTTAAAGCCAACAAGCTAGATGGCTGATAATGTATGTAAAAACGGCATTTATACACCGATCGTGTCGTCTCTTGTTGTTATTAAACAATATCCGTGATGTAGTATTGTTTGAATAGCTGAAAATCAACAGAAAGGTGGTAGAAAGTTGTTTCCTGGAAATTAAATATTAGGGCTGCAACTAACTAATTTAGATTAGCCAATTAACCTAATTTACTGGGGTTAGGTTAATTGGCTAATCTAAATTGCCCATAGGTGTGAATGAGAGGATGAATGTGAGTGTGAATGGTTGTCTGTCTAACTGTGTTGGCCCTGCGACAGACTGGCGACCTGTCCAGGGTGTACCCCGCCTCTCGCCCTATGTCAGCTGGGATAGGCTCCAGCCCCCTCGCGACCCTGAAAAGGATAAGCGAAAGCGAATGGATGGATGGCTGCAACTAACGACTATTTCAGTAATTGATTAATCTATCGATTATTCTGACGATTAATCGATGAATTGGATTTAAAAAAGGCACATTCTGGAGATTTTTCACTGAACCACTTAAGCCTTTTTTTAAAAATAAAATATTAGAAATACATTAAAAGATGCAAATAAACAACGAATTCAATTATCTTTTTTAAAAAATGAGAAAATAAACATTTTATTACCTTTTTCAGTGAATTTGAACCAGGTGTAGCTAAAGCTATTCCGCTTGAGGAGTTTTGGGTAAAACAGATTTACAGACAAAGGTGATTTTATCTTAAATGCAAAATGTATATACATTTTGTACAATTTTAGCTTCATTACTTCTGTGAATATGTTGTTTTTTCAGCAAATGGCCTTTTTTTTTGAGTCTGTACTCCAGTTAACGATTAATCGATTACTAAATTAGTTGTCGATTATTTCAATAGTCACGATTAATCTGATTAATCGTTTCAGCCTTATTAAATATCACATTCTGCGGGTACTGCAAGTTTCTGCAGCGTCCTGCTTCAGTAACAGCTTGTGCTCAAAGTTTTTTGTGTGCTAACCTGTTGCTCATGGGTAGGTCTGTGTGTCACTCGCTTTTTGAAGGGAAAGACAGCTTGAAGCAGCTTGTTTTTAACTGGTGGATTCAGTCATTCTTTTCTAGGCATTGCACTTCAAATCTTTCAGCTTTCAGCATTCTCATTGCATTCTCACTTGGAAAGGCTTTTTTCTAGTATTACAAAGCTTTTTGTGTCAGATACCAGAATGCAAACGCTGACTCTTTGCCCCTTCTCACGTTGCAGTTTTCCTTCCCAAGGATTTAGACACTGAGAAACACACACACGTGTTTAGCCTACAGATGGAATGTGCTCCTTGGTTATTTATTGTGTACACACACTTGTTATGATATTGTTGCTGGGTACATACTGCACTTCCTGCTCTTTATACACTGGTTCAGCAAAAATCAGCTGGTACTCATGTTTTTTTCAGCTGTTTGCATGTTTGATATGATGTGATGTGATGGGGATTTGTCCTGCCCAGACGTGGGAGGTGAGGTACAGGACATTCTGTTGCCTTACTATCTGCACTCATTGCAAGATTTCTCTTTTAGCTATTAATGAAATTCCAGGTGTCAGGCCATCTGTCATCAAAACTTTACAGTCATAGGAGCTTATAGTCAACAAACTTTGTAATTGCCAACATTACTACAAATACAACTCTCAAGAATTCTAAAGCAGTTCTAGTTTGGGTCACTGAAGTGTGAAATGTGACCCTCATTTACTAAAAAAAGGATGTAACAGAACATTAAGTTCTCACTCATTCTTACTACATCTTTGTTTGTCCCTTTTCCACCGTCATGGAAATGCTGTTTTTCTTAAATGTTGCTTCTGTAAACTAGTAAACTCGAGTTTACTCCAACACTGAGACCACAACCCTATAAACAGTGTATTTTTGGGTCCCTCTACTTTGAATCTCAGACTTTTTGCCACTAATATTGTTATGATATTAGCAATTTTAGGTATTTTGTTTAATGCCATAGTCTGTAGTTACTCACAATAACCCTTGTTACTTTTGTCCATGTAAACCTAGAACAAAAAGAAACAAAAACTCACAAAATTTCACTGTAATAGACAACAGGGGTCATTCCTGTGGCTGCAAAAAGACTTGTGGATGTATGGAAGCCTGTGAAAACAGCCCTTCCCTCATAAACACTTTACTGGGGGGCTCATGAGCTTAACTGCTAGTTCCAGGCCAGAGAATTTAACATGATGTTCAATTTGTAAATTATGTGCTATTATTAATACAGCATAACATTTGAATAATGATGGGTGTTAATCTGCTACGTATGGATTGTGGATGTGATATTTGCCATCTACACTCTGGCTGTCGATCTGTCTTTGCTTGGGTAATAGTGGTGAAGTCATTCTACTCCATCCTCTCATTAAGACAACCTAAAATAACTCCTGCTAACCTTTAATGTTTCTTTGCATTGGTGGTAATTCACTGGAAACCGTGTTAACCACCGTTTTTAGGGCTGCGCATCCTAATTTTAGCACTACTTGTCCCTATTGGTACATTAAGAGTGTGCCGTGTGTTTCCCTTGCAGGCGTGTTTCTGCCTCTCTTTTAGCTATTAATGAAATTCCAGGTGTCGGGCCATCTGTCATCAAAACCTTACAGTCATAGGTGCTTATAGTCAACACACTTTGTAATCACCAGCATTACTATAACATACAACTGTCAGTATTTCTACAGCCGTTCTAGTTTGAGTTGCTGTGTAAAATGTCACCCTCATTCACTAAAAAAAAGAAAAAAAAGGATGTAATAGAACATTAGTAATTATCATGCTGTTACAGTGATTCTAATATAGTAATGGACCATACAGATGACTTTGCTGTCACGGTCATTGTGGAGATGAGCAGTCTCCTTGGACCACAGTCCTTCAGACTGTTGCAGCAGCGTGGAGATGGCTGGACTCTGACGTAGACAGCACGGCCGGAGGCGGCCGCTGACGTTCGTTGTAGGCCGCCTTTTACCCAAGCCTAAAGGGGGCGGGCCTCCAGTCCGGTAAAACGCAATGAAAGCGCGGTGTGCGTTTATTCCACTGACAGAGCTACACCGCTGCGCTGAGACGGCAGCCAGCTGTTCTTTAATCATTACGAAGCCTTTTCGTTCGCTTTACGCCGTGTTTCTGTCAGCGGAGTTACTACACTGCAGCTTGGAAGGAAAAGCCACAGGTCCTTCTCTTCGTTATACGAATGAATGAACGACCAGCAGGGCGCCTGTTAGAAAGCTACTGGAGCGTCTAAGTGGCCTCTCTTTACTAGAACACGGCGCATCATCCAGGGAGCAGGAGCGCTCGGGAAACCTTCGCCCTCGACTGAGTAACGCGTACCGGTAGTCGGCTTCATTCCTCCGCCAGCATGCCGAGCATGCGACAGTCCTACACCGTGACAGTTCCTGAGGAGCCGCCAGCCGCCGCTTTCCCGTTCCTGAAGCAGGAGATGCGGAGGAAGGGCAGCGTGTCCGGGTCGGTGCTGGTGTCAACTTTTGTGGGGCTTATCATAAACCAAGCCAAGGTAGGAGGCACAATGCCCGCTGTGAGGAGCGCATCGCACCAAAGTCAATTAAATCAGATAATTTGAGGTTTATATGTTTTAGTCATTTTGCTTTAAATGCCCTAAGACACCAGCTAAGGAGTTATATTTGTCAGTGGTTTATATAAAGTATAATCTCAGCATCACAGACACTGGTGCCTGTGTGGTATCTACTATGTATCTACTGTGGGACTCTACTATAACAACCTGAAACACAACACAATAGGCTGCATTCGTGTGCAGCGTTATATTATACTAAATGCATTAAATGCTCATTAATCTGTAAGCTTGTATTTTATGTTTTATCAGGTTATTGTCTGTGTAAGTGCTGGAACATGCGGGAGAGTTAATGAGTCCTGTGGGAGGATTTCTCATTAAAATAGGCCACAGATGTTATTTCACTCACAGTGTTATGTATCTTATGAAAGATGAAGTCAGTTTAACGTTGAAGTGAGTCATTTGCAGAGGTAAGCCGCTCTCTTAAGCCGAGCTGTACTCCGCTGTGCCAGGATCAGTAGGCCTGCACTGGCAGGTCACTGGTTATATAACCAGCGTTTAATCTCCCTCATACACTACAGCTGCTCTTACTACACTGCTCTTATGAATCCCATTGTACCATTACAGTGGAATTAAATGCAGAAACAACTCATTCTGGCAGGCCTGTACATATGAACCACAATGTATAGGAAGTATAGGAGGAGGAAATTGCCTTTGGCTGTTTCTAAATGAACTCAATCACATATACACATAAATGTAGCTGTGAGTACATAATGTACAGGAAAGTTCTGAAAGTCAGTGCAGCCTGTAGAAAAAAGCAACATGAGGGTAACTTTCACTGCAGGTCTTATGCTAAGTTAAGTATTAATATTCGCAAAGCAATTATTATAGTATATAGTTGAGTACAGATACTGTCAATGTAACAAACAATACATGAGACATATATCATGTGCCAGCTTGGCAGATGAATGAAGGTTAAAAAGAAGAAAAGAAAAAGAAAAAATGGACAAAATGTGTCATTCATAAAGATTATAAAGTTTATTTGTCGGCTGGTCTGATACGAGCAGAAGAGGAATGACCTTAAGTATTGTGAGTCTTGCTGCTGCTGTTGTGTGTATATTCCTGGGCTGTAGCGTGGAGTGGCACAACTGCGTGCCAGCTTCTGTTATGTAATGAGAAATCACATTAGAATACACTTTACAGCTGGCCGGGCCCGGCAGTTTCTGCACGCTTGCTTAGATGTCTGTTCTGCTGTCACCGTCCCCACCTGCTCCTCCCGTCCTGTCCTTCTCCTTCAGCTCTGGCTCTGTATGCCCTCCACGCCGCCCTCTCTACAGACCACCACAAGCACATTGAAAATGCCCTTTCTTTCTCTTAGTGTGTGAAATTTGTGTCCGTGAGTGCAGCTTACACTGGGCTGTGTGTATTTGTTATCTGTGATCACGTTTGTGCACTGCAGGCTCAGGGTGCACCAGCTGGAAGGTTAAAGGTTGCTTTCTGCTCCAGCTTACTGACTCATTCTCCCTGAATTCAAACCTTTTCTGGACTAAGTTGTTTGTCAACATAAAATGAATATCCAGCGGCTGTAAAAAGCATTTCAGTGTTTAAAGAATGTGTTTTTCAGTTTGGAAACTCCAAAAATGGCATAGTTCAAAGTCAATAAGTATAGAAGTTACATGGTTTCAAAACGCACATATTTTGGTTACATTCTACATGTAAAATTTTGATCACAGATAAATTTAATACAGCTCAAACATTTTCCTTTAATGCTTTTTTTTTACAGAAAAGTAGCTACAATTAGTGCTACTCTACTATGTCAAATTCTGTTCTATAGGATCATGACTCACTGCTTTGTTTTACATAAAAATTTAATGGCAGGTAATTATCCACTTAGTCAGCATCAGCTCAACAGCTTGAGCATCAGTCCTTCTGTCTTCACAATGAACAGAGCACAGTAACAGTCATCAACCCAGCAACTCGTGTTAGTCATGGGTCATGAATAAACATAACCTGGACAACTGAAGTGTACACTGCAAAGCTGAAAGCTCAAAGTAATTAAATAGATTAAGCTGTGTAAACTTAGGAAATTAGATATTTAGAATTTCTGTGAGGAATCGCTTAGTTTTTGAGCTTATTGAACTCATTGTATTGATTAACTTGAATTATTATGCAAATAAGGAAGAACCATATATTATGTATGCATGTATTATGCATGCAGCCATAGACTGTATTGAGTTCGTTTAAACTAGACAGGAGTTATGACCCATTTATGCTCACCTTTCTTGCCCTCGCAAATGCCGCTGTACAACTAAAGTGGCGCCACATCTGCTGGCTCTCAATTTTTCTAACCTGTATTATTATAACCAGGTGCCGCTGTCCCCACTGCCAGGTTAAAGACACAAGATCGTGTCTTTAAACCACCATTTTAATGATATATCAGTACAGAAGCCCAGATATTTACAGATTATACAGAGGAGATATTGCAACAGTTTGAAAAGATGAGATTTTCTGGGAAAGACTGGAAAAAAACTCTGATTTCTTTGCTTCCAGTTTTGACTTTGTCTCTTCCGATACATGTGCTGATGTCAAGGTTTTGTCTGAGTGGATACACTCATTCAGGAGAATACTACACCAAGAACTCCCACCCTCAGCACCTGCGTGTGAAGCAACCAATGCAGTGGGCATAAATGGGCCCTTGGGGGAGTACAAGCAACAATCAACTGACATGCTTTTGTCAGCTTTTGACTGCAATTTTCCACAAACAATCAAGAGTCCTGAGTGTCTGTAAAGTTCAGATTTTATAGTGGCAAAACTTACAACTTTTAGCTGTTGTTTCATACATAGGTTGTTCTGAGTTGTTGAATTATTGTTAAGTTGCTCACGTTGTGTTTCATTATTGACAATGTTTACCTAAAGTAGTGAATATATTGGACAAAGGATTTTGAATGTGGAGCTGCCAAGCAGGAGGAAAAGAGGAAGATGTCAGGGGGGACTCATGATGTATGAAGGAGGAGATGCAGAGGGTTTGTGGGCCGGAGGAGGATGCTGCGATAGGCTGAGGGAGACAGAGGATGTGCTGTGGTGACCCCTAAAGTTAAAGTTGTGTTAACTTAATCCTTTGTTTGAGGTGAATGAAAAGTGTGTCATATAAACTGAAAATCTTTATTAGCCCTTTTATCTGCAGTCAAACGGTACAACTGTCATTGTTCATCAAACTAAGGCAATTCAAATAAAATTAAGGCAACCGAATGATAAGAAAACAGAGCAAGTAAAGATGCACACACTCAAAGTGAGTACAGTGAAATAACAGTTTAAAATGGTGCTTTTCTTTAGAACAGTTCAAATCAAAAATACTTTGTTTCAGTAACTCAGTAAGAGAAAATATGTCCAAAAGTCAGTAAGTTTAAGAAAGTACACATCTGAGAAAAAATGAAGTTTAGACTGCTTAATCAGTTTAATTACTATGAACCTTTGGATTTACATTGTGTGTAAACTGAATATATTTCCATTTTAGCTTCTTTGTTGGAGAACTGAGTTACATGATTTTATTTTTTTATATATTTAAAATCTAAGCATCATTACATTTCCTAAACTGTTATATTGATGTTTTTGTGCACTCTTGCATTACATGAAACAAAAGAACATGGAAAACCCCCTTAGATCACAAGCTCAAAATGAGAATATATGTTCATATTATTAATGTATATAATGATGGGAATTTTAAAGCTGATTTGAAGGTGCATCAGTGGAAGTATCTTGGCAATAGATCTTTCATACAATAATTGCAAGTGTGTATTGTATGTTATTATGTATTTGGTTAAATTTGTCAGCTTGTGGTGTGATCGCCCAGAATGCTTTGAGTCGATACAGGCTGTTATAGGAGCCCAGCCTTCAGGAGAATGGAACCGTTAGCTAGTAGTTTCCTTTGTTAGCACTGAGGGTGGATTTTTCTCCTCATAGAGAAACACACACACTAGTGGAGGTATGTGAAGATGAACAGAGCTGTTACATAAGAAGCACTGCTTTATGGTCACATGCGCTCCGAGTAATCTTGAATTTTTGTGATACCCCCTATGGGTGAAGACAAAAGTAGCTTCTCTCAGGTTAAATCAAGAGGCCGTACACATGATCATAGGCTTTATTCATTTATTTCTCTAAGAGAAACCTTCCTCTCAGCAAGAAGATCCCACTCTTTGTTTGCATATGTGTGTGTGTGTGTGTGTGTGTGTGTGTGTGTGCGTGTGCGAGTGTGCGTGTGTGTGCGTGTGTGTGTGTGTGCGTGCGTGTGTGTGAGAGAGAGAGAGAGAGAGAGACAGACACTGAGTCTACACTGATGACTGAGTTCATTCCTCTGTGTGCTTCTCAGAAGGGAGAAATAAATAGCCTCACTTTCCCTTTAAAGTGCCAACTCTGAATGTGCATCTGTGCACTCACACACTCGTGAGCGAGCGAGCCAGCGCATCACTTTTGCTCACATGGGGAGAAACTCGGCAATAGCAGAAGAGGTATCTCATGGAGACTGAAGGAGAAGTTGTTTATGATGGGCTGCCAAACACAGAGACAGGTCAGAACAGACTGTTCTGCTGCACACTCTCTCTCTCACGCCGCTTTCCCAGCCAATCAGTAGTTGGCATTCAGCACTGCCAGGTGGACTGAGGCATCTTGGTGCTGGTAGTGTGAAGTTTAGTTTACAGCCCTCACAGACACATGCAGAGCACGGAGGGGAAAAGAAAGTGTGTGTGTGTGTGTGTGGGGGGGGGGGGGGGGGGGGGGTTTTTTTGGGGGGGGGTGGGGGTGGGGGGGGGTTTTTTTTT
>VUQK01019455.1:24288-49890 GCA_015106715.1 Bujurquina vittata
CCCTCTACCAACGCAGCAAGGGCGCGGGGGGGAAAAATAGGTTTGGGTGGGGGGGGGGGGGGGGGGGGGGGGCACGCAGTTATTATTGGTTGGTGTTTGTGTTGAAGGCGTGTTCTGTTTAGATATCAATCATCACACTGATTTTGATTTAGGCATTTGGACTCCATTTAATATGCATGAATATTCTGTTTTCATTACTGTTTTGTTTCACTGGAGAGCTAGAACATCTCACCGAGAGCTAAATGTTGCCTCAGACTGATCATTTAAAATTATTGCCATAATGGGAATTACAATATGACAATTCAGCAGTATAAAAGGAAGCCTAAAACACATCAACATATAAAGTGATGTGCTTATCGAGCATGGATTTCTACCTGACAGTTGGTCACTAAAGGACATTTCAGACTCTTGTAATTGTTATGTCCGCTAATGTATTTACCACCCTGTCATACATCAGTGGTATTCTTTGGTCCCATCAGTACCGGTAATTCTTTTCAGCTGCTCTTGAAAGGTGAAGCCACCCACTTCTTGTTTGTAATGTTTATTGTCACTACAAGTCACTGAATTTCACTGGCACCATATGGTCTACAGTCTATAGTCGCTTCCTTTGTGGACGCCCCTGTATGCACTCAATTAAGAAAGCATATTTTGACCTGCTTTTCAACTGACAGGACAGTTATCTCAGAATTATGAGAGAACTTTTAATTAAAAAGTGTTTTCTGCCACCAACTTTCTCATATTTAACCCAGTTTTATTTAGGTGTGAGTGTGAGACACTGGGATACACTTATCTTTGACTCATAAAGCTCGTTTTGTTATAGAGTTAAATTTTCACTGCTCACTTCATTTTTTCTGTTCTTTTGTGTGAAGCAGAGCAAGTCAGCTAAAATAATCTGTATCTGTTGATAAACAAGAATGTGTATATGAATAAATTAATCCCCAATAAATAAGTGTTAAAAATAATTACATAACAGCACTAGTGAATTACTTTGGCTCTGGCTAAAACCTTTGTGAGGGACACCCAAAATGCACACATATACATATCTACGTGCATATAAATCATTGCATGTAATGAAATACCTGTTTGCATTTTATTTGCTGGATGATTACATCTAGGAACCATTAGTAGGAGTAGTTGTTTTATCCATAAAGAATTTCCAAAAGGATATTCCGCAGTAGTACAATGGTATAATAGATATTGTTGTATAAAATTATATCAGAAGATGACCCACTTTCACTCTCTTCAGAGATAAATCTGTGCAGGGTTAAAATTATCATCATTATTCAAAGCCTAATCTTAATAGGGAGTAAGTTTATCATTATTAAAATACTCCAGCTCATCATTTCCTACATTTACTCAGTGATTTAAAAAGTTTTTTAACTTTCTTCAGGTGGTCGAGGTCTTTAGAATGCTCCTGTGTCCTCATTTATAGTGTGGGAAAACCTTCCTCCAGGGATTTAATTTAGCTTGCTGTGCTTGTTGTTTTACCAAACCATCTCCAGCCTCAACAAGGTTTGGATTGCTAAGGTGCTGCTGCAGCAACAAGTGCAGAAGGTTCTTTAAAAGCGACTTTGCTTCAGTTTAAACAGACGAAAACATTTGTGTTTGCTGACCTTCGTAAGTAGTACATCTAAAAAGTCCAATCACGTTTACCTTTTAATAGTCAGTGTAATATCTTAGAGCCCTTTAAGTCATTCAGAAAATATCCATTAAAAGTTTTTTGGCAAAGATGCTGTTAAGTTTGTTCTCTGGTGTTACAGATGAAGAACAGAATGGCAAATCATTTATGTCCATGTCTGCTGTCACGCAGTGCTATTTTTTTCCTTTGCTGAGTTATAAAAGGAGTCACTGATAGGGCATCGCCAGCGGTCAGAAACTCCACAGCTTCAAAGCTTCTTTCACATAATGTAGCAAAGAAAAGGGAAACAGATTCTTAGTTACAATATTCATCTCAGCTTTCAAATGGTCACCTGTCTAAGACATTTTTGGCTAAAGTTTTTTTTTGTTTGTTTTTTTTTAACTTTATCTTGAATTGAATTTAATTGAATTAAACTGTATTGATCCCTCGGGGAAGGTCCCGTCTGGGAAATTAGGTAGCTTAGCCTATATTTTTAGATTTAGAAAACAGTCAGGAGCATCTCATGAATGTTGAATGTATAATTATCACTAGATTTTATTATAGTTATCTAAAAACTAAACTCAAGGCTAAAATTAAAAGTAAAAAACATTTTAATTAAAAAAAAAACTAGGTGAAATCATTTTGTTAACTAAACCGAAAATATTAAAATATATAGACAGTGTTAGTCCATCATTTTGGCCAAAATTCAACACATCCAGCACAACACATCCAGCATTGTGATGCAGACAACTGTCTGCATCACAATGCATAAAGAAATACTAAACTGAAATAAACAAATCCGCTGTGGAAACTATCTGAAGCTGAAGTGAATTAAAAAGAAAATGGAATGCAAAGCTATCCAAAGCCATCCTGTCAGCTAGAATAATGCTTTTAGTCACGGTGTTGTGAGGACCCTTCAGTCAGTCGAGCTCGTCCTTTTTATCACTGCCGGTGTTGGTTGATATCAGCTGATGTTTTACGTTAAATGAAAGCCTGTCAGGCATTTGCTACACCAGATTCCTCAGACTGTGCCTGGTATAAACACAGAGTGTGTACAAGAGACTTTAATCTCTCTGCCATGAGACAAAAGTTCATCAAGTGGTCAGATGAATGTTTTTCAGAGGAGTAACACAAATCTCTGTTGGTCACCTCTTCTGTCTCAGGGATCAGGGATTATTCACCCTTTCCATCCTCCTCACCTTGATTTGATGTATTTCCTTTGCTCCAAAACCGCCCTCCCCTTCTCCACCCAGCAGTCCAAGCATCTTTTAATTAATTGAGCACAGTGGATGGACAGATTTTACCTCCACCGAGCTGAGCGTTCGCCAAAATGGTTGTTTCCTGTGTCTCTTATTCCCAGCTTTAGGAAGCAGTCCAACTTGGCCTCTGGAATGCTTTTTAATGTGGTCTCTCTGTTCCTGATGCTTTTTAGAATCAGAGGAGTAGGGTTTCAGCTCGCCTAGCTGCCTGAACTGCTTCTGACATTTATGAATAGAGCATTTATACAAAGTTTTCCCTCTGGGCTGCCTCTTTTCTGTAGTGTGCTCAGTCCGCTCACATGAAACAACTGGGAATATCTATTCTTTCCTGTGCCTGCTGTTTGTTGTTTGTTTGTTTTATCTCCTGTCTTCAACTTTCTTTGTTTTTTTTTTCTCATTCTTTTATTTTTCCTCACAGCGCCCTTTGATTCTGTGGTGCAGCGTCCCTGTTTCAGTTTGGTTCCTTGCCAACTGCTGAATTGATTTATGTATGCATAATTTTTCACCATTTGACTGACTTTAAGATGACTCTGTGTTACCTAAAAGTGTTCTGGACAACCAGAAAAAAAATCCAAGAATACTGACGGGGGAATGATATTAAGGATGGATAGATTTAGTTAAAATAAGATTATGGAGCTATGCAGCTCTAGGGGATTTGCATGTTCAAGCTTATTTTGCTGTCATAAGTGCCATAGTGCTACAGCGTAAGTGTGTGACGCAACCTTTGGTGTGTGTATTGTAGTAAAACCCTGAAAATGCGTGCATGAAAACTGTATATGAAAGTAAGGTGCATATTCCTCACAGATGAACATTAGCTGCGGGTTTGTGAACTCAGATTCTTGAATTTTCTGAAGCCGAATAGCTGAATATTGAATTGAGTAAATATTGTAGGCTACAGATAACATCACAGCTCTGTGTATGAAATGATTATATCATTATAGGATTGTAAAATGAACATTTAGCTGCTTTTTAATTGAATGTATGTATACCTCTGTGCGTCATTAGTTTCCTGAAAGTACCAAATTAGTACAGCCTTCCAGGACTTTAATCCTACATTCACAGCCTGTGCTGGTTATTAGTATAATGGATTTAGCTGCTATTACAGTGGGGCTACAGGCTGAGCCAGTGATACCTGCATCGTCACACACATATGTTAAAGAATCCTGTTTGACACACTGCTTTATAAATGAAGACTCAATCACTGGGATAATAATTTTGTTTTACACTATGTGTGACTAATGAATTCATTTTGTTGTAGTATTAAATAAAAGATATATCATTTCTGCACAGTATATTACTATAGAAGTCGATGAAGCAATGTTCCACCCTAGCTCACTGAAAATTTAAAATGATCCTTTTGTATAATAGAGAAAACAGAGAAATTCCTTTAGGGTGATTTGGGTGATTTTTTTACCTAAACAGTTTATAAAACCCCTTTTTTTCTGCCCTCAGGAGAGCTGCTAACACACCCAAAATTATGTAATTATGGTGGCTTTTACCAGATGGCTTTGCTGTCCCATTATGGACTAAATGCAGCCATTAAAAAAACATGAGTTAGAAACTGTGGAGGTCCAGAGAGTTTAAAATTAACCTGCTGTTGAACCTGATTTAAGATGCTCAACAAACCAATGCCTGCTTGCTGATGAACAGCTACAAATGCAGAGATTTTCTCAGGAGTTGTTGGCTAGCATGTTCATCATTGGGCCTTAAACTTGATTTGTTATTTTCCACATTTTTATTCTTGGACTCTATAATTAAAAATAATCCTGATTTATCTTAGAATGGGTCTTGTTGCTATCCCTAATTATGTCCTCCATGTAAAACAAGCCCCATGATGCACCCTTTAAAAAAGACATAATTTGGAGGATTAATAAGTTAAAAATAAAAAAACAAATAATTCAGTGAATAAACACAAGAATAAATTAAGGAAACTGTGTAAATTAAACATCAATAACTTAGGAAATTAGCTCATTATTATACAATATTTTAACTTGGTTATTATTATCTATTACTCTCAGTATTACTAGTACACCAAGAGTGGGAGATAGAGAACATACATAAAAACAAAAGCTACAATTATAGTAGTATGATATTATAAACAACTTTATTTTTAATTATATATAAAAAGGGATTTTCTTCCAAAATGCCCATTTTTCCATATTGTCACATTTTACTATGACTCAACCTTCCAGCCTTCTTCCATAGATTCCATAGAGGAAAGTTTATCTTATATTTTAAAGTTTAAAAACAGCAAAAACAGAATCAGCCCGCTTTGTTAACACAGGATGGCAAGATTGAAATGCTGACCATCAAAACAAAATATTTTCTGTTTTCAGCTTCAGTCTAAAAGTTGTCAGTGCAAAAGTCACATCATTCCAAGTTATTTCCAGCCTTTTCCTGAGTCACGCACACACTCCCTCCATGCTCAGCCCTGTCACTGTGATGTCACAATGTCCTCTAGTTTTCTATTCCACACAAAAACCCCATAAAAACTAAAATCAGTGTTGCTACGGCAACAGAACCACGATACTGTTTCACCATCATGACGTGCGCTGTGCTGACCGAAGCATCAGCCAATTGTGAGTGAACAAGCAGCTGTTATTAAAAGCAAAGCTGCTATTTTTGGTAGCGGCCGTGGCATTACTCAGCAGAGTGCAGCAAAGTCAGACGTACACATTCCAGCAGTGTGCGTGCATGTGTGTCTGTTGGCATGTGTGTATGTTATGAAATAAAATTTGCAGTGAGGAAAGAGGATTTGTCCTGCATCCTGCCATCTCTGATGTAGTGATGAAAACACAGGAGGAAGTGTGTGTGTGTTTGTGTATTTATGCTATATGGCTGTGGCTAATAAAATGTTCCAGTCACTACAGGGGAATTTACAGAAAGGAGGATTTAGATAAGCCATAGTTAATTAAACTGCAGTTATTTTCCCCCTCTCCCCATGCTGTACAGGCTGTGTATTACTCCTGAATAAGAGACAGATGGCAGAGGTTATTTATATAAGAGCGCAAAGCTCCTCCTGTATCAGTACTCATAACGCGCTGAGCTGCAGGCGCCGGTCACTCGTGAACAAACACAACACGCTTTCAGTCATGTGAACCTATAGAAGGATAACGGCAGCGCTCGCTTTGATTTCTGCTGTCACATTCAGCACTTTTTTCTCCCAGCATGCAGTGCAAGTGAAGCTCTTCTATGTGGAGCTGAAATGAGAAAAAAATTAATCAACAGCTACATTATTTTCGATCATCAGTTAAAGATGCAATGTCAGTATTTTTTCCCCCATCAACAATAACTGTATTTACAGCTCATCATAATGAAGCCATAGAGAATTATGACCAGAATAATTTAGCCATTGTTTAGATTTCTGGGCTTTGTATTTAGTCTCAGTGGTCTCATTAAACTTGTTTCTAGTGCCAGCGAGCAGCTGTTTCTGGTGAAAAAGGTCTGATGAACCTGCTTCACACTGTTCAACAAACTGCAGACACACAGTTTGCTACTTTCTGATTAACAGATATATTTCTCAGGGGTTTGTGGGGATGAAAAACAATGATAAAAATTAAAAGCAAAAGGTCGGTGAATAATGGACTTGAACCTGTAAAGTAGGTAAAACACTGACACCAAATGAATCATAATGTTACTCTAATGCATCTGCTGAATGTGTAAGTTAACAACATAATAACTTAAAGGGGATCGCTTCTGCTCACTTCCGTCTCCATAATTCTGTTGTTGGACTTTACCAGAGTAGCTTTGCTTTAGTCACAGTCAGAATGATCCTTGCTTATTCTCAGTGCAGCCCTCACCTCCAACTTGGTTGCACCTCATAAATAGAGGGGGTGTCAACTGCAGGTGAGTGCGACTTTAGTGTTCATAGCCAGAAGCCCCACTCACCTGTACCAGACATGACTGTATTATCCTCTATGACGTCATACATATTCAAAAATAGAAAAAACTGCCAGGATGGGAGCATTTAGAGTAGTCTGAAGCCTAAGTGTGTCCAAACTAAGGAAACACATTCAGGTACCCTTCAGTTAATCATAAAATAATCTGCTGGGTTTTTGGACTGGCAGTTGGCCAAATAAGCAAATTGACATCTGGTAGTGCTTTGGGAATTTTTTTTTACTGTTTTCTAGGAGAGTCGGTTATTCAGAAAATAGCTGGCAAACTATAAAAAATCACTGTATTTAATCTATAAGGAACTCTGTTTACTTTAGAGCCTCTCAGAAAATATCCTGCTTTCGTAGTAATTATGTTAAGCCTAATGCCAGTTAAACCCTGACAGTTTGACTATTAAGCCTACTCAAATGAGACTGCAGGAACTGTTGATACTTTTTATGAATGGTCATTGGGGTCAGGAGGGTCATTAGGCATGTGGATGTGTAAACAGTGGTCACTCGTGTATTGGAATTAATCTGCGCACCCTTTAAAAGTGTGCTGGTTTTCAGGTCACATCCAGGGTGTGGTGGGAACATCAACCACAGGATGTATGATGTATGCATGAAAGATCTCTGGCATCTCAAGCTAGGGGTGGGCGATATGGACCAAAAATAATATCACAATATTTTTTAGCTGAATGGCGATATACAATATACTGTATATACACTATATATTTTTTTCTTCCCAAAAGTATAAACAAAAAGGCACTTCTGAGTCACACGAGCACTTTTTTTTAAACATCGAGATATTTAAACGTAGATGTACATGTGAAATTGCCCAAAAATAAACTATTGGCTTATTTAAATAATAATGCTTCTCAAATAAATTTTTTTTTTCCTCCATAACAAAACACTCACAGCTCTGCTATTAAAATGTAAATAGAAAAGATACTGAGCAAAAACAGCAAAAGGCTGACTTATTTTTTAAAAAACAGTGCAGTGAAGTAGACTTCTGCAAAGTACTTCCTCCTGTGTACTCCTGTACAGCCAGTACTCTGCAAATATCAAAACATGTAAACAGACTGAATAAACAAAATTCAGTCAGAAAGTTTCTCGCTGGCTCGGTAAATCCATAGACATATGCACCTACGTATTACAGCAACGGGCCCACCTGCTCAGTGACGCGCTCCGTGTCCGCCGGCTGCGTCATGAAAACATGAAAAAGACTCACTTACGTCATTAAGGTCATGTGACTTACGGTACATCCCAACAGCCAGGTACTCTTTGGGGTCCGGGCGACTCCAAAGCGCAAGAACGGACGCAGTACGAAGACGCAAAACACGGCGACAGCGGAGGATTTCATGTTTCCAGAACTCTCCGAGGCCCTCGGGGGTCTGAAAAGTCGCTAAATCTAGCAACAACGTCACAACGTTGGCAACACTGCATGACCCATGTGAGCAAAATCCGTGAAATTAGCATATCATGATATAATTTATTTTCCCGGGCAAGATTTTTTTACCGGCATTACCGTGAACGATATGATATGGCCTAGCCCTATGTCAAGCATCATTTAACATGTGTGCAGACTCAGACAGATGTTCTCCTGTCTCCTTTAATTTGATTCTAAAGTAAACTGTAAACACCACTTTTACAGTTTGATGTGTCTTGGACCAAATTAGTCCTTTAAAAACTGAAAGCTATCTCTCCTTCCCATGCTCCTTTTGATGTAGTCAGTAAAAATTTTGGTTATCTTGCCTTCTGTGTGTCCTCAGCTCAGATTTGGCCCATTTTTACTGCGATCCTGTTAGAAAGCACTCTCACAGGTGAAGGCATCAGCAAGCACATGAGTAGACTTCCAAAGCCAGTGAGTTCAGAAGACTTAGCTCACCACTTTTTTGGTTGTTTCTCTTTATAAATTTGAAGCAGGTCCATTCATTGAACTTCCTGTATTATAACATAGCTGAAAGAGATGATGCAGAATGGATTGATAGAGAGATCCATCTAGTTTTATGGATTGTGATAGTTTCTCTGTGTTTAAATAACATGTTAAATATCCCAGTAACTAAAAATGTGATTACTACAGCAGGACTCTGGTTGATGGAGCATTATGCAGTGAATTCAGTCCTACATGTCTTTCTAAAACTATTACTGTCTGCTGCTTCTGCCTCGTAGTCAAGGGCACCAGAGCGTTCCTTATCCACCCCCGTGTTCTTTGTTAGTTCTTCCTCTAGATACTCAATTATATAACCACTCAACTTATGTAATGAAATTTAACTGCAGCAAGTGATGACATAAGTTCTCCAAAGCATTTCAGACCATTTTAAGATTCTGAAACCACGATAATATGCTGTGACATCTGTTGTGTTTCACGGAGAAAAAATGTCTCTGTTTCATGGTTTCGTGCCTTGAAAATTTTAACAGTAAAAGTTACAGTGTGAATTAAACTCCCTGAGGTGCAGCAGTTTTGCTGTTGTTGATCGGATCTCTGCCATCTGGGAGTGATTACCAAGAAAGGAAGTGGCTGTGAAATGACAAAAACAAGCTTCTCTCTAAAGATAACGCTCACCAGGAAATGCCTCTTGTATGTCTTTCCTAGCAGAACACAGCGCACACATTCAAGAGCTAGATCACATCATTGTCACATGTCTCAGAGATTCGCTAGATTCCCAAGGATATCATTAAAGTACAAATTCAGCCTCAAACACATCAGCACTGTTTTAAAAAAGCAGCTGATGGTGATGTATAACGCAATCCTGGCTTATTCAATGGAAAATTGGATGCAAATGACAGCCACACTAGTTGATGCATATTCAGTTGTAAAATGCTTTTTACCCACTGGTTTTAGTAAAAAGAGATTCTCATGTGTGATGTTTAAATTCTCATTGTTTTTAAATGTATTTGTCCATCCAAATGGGATGTCAAATAATCTAAAAGTTAGAAAACCATCAGGAACAGCCACAATTGAGCACAAATGACATTTAATATTATCTGTGCTATTTTAATTTCTATTTCAAACTGTTAATCACATTCTGCGATAATCAAATGACCGAAAAAAGTTTGAATGTTTCAAATATGCACCAACATTGCAGATGTCAGATCAGCAGGTTGGCAGTGTATCAGTCCATCAGCCTTCTTTCCTTTAAGGTTAAAATCCACACACCTGTCCCATGTTTGGTTACACATTACCAGAGACCCAGATCACGCGAGTTCGGGACAAACTGCAGTGGGATTGTTGCTGTTGCCGGTCTTTGTCTGCTACGTGCTGCCAAAAAGCTGTAGCTGACTCACGGTTGTATACATGACAACTGCAGCAATTGACAGAAAGATGAAAAAGGTTTTATTTTTGAAATTTTGACACTGACACATCCCGCTAAATACCTTTAAGTAATATTATTAATCCTATTAATAACTGGCTGACTATTTTGAAAATCCAACATTTCAAGCATCCAACCATCCAGTGGAGGCCTTTATTTTTTGAGAATTTAACGTTTTAATTCACATTAGTAATCTAAGAAAAAACTGGACACTCTTGATTTTGAAAATAAGACATAAATGCATCCTGAAAGCATCCTATAACTAATTGTGGTCTTTTATTTTTTAAATCTGACACACACAAAGTCACTCCTGGTCGTCACTATCAGGGTCTTTGAACTGTCGTCTGTTCCATTCAGTCCAGAACAAACAAAGCTTCTCACTAAGCCAGAAGGACTTTGACTGCTTTGGTGGAGCTGTTGTATGTCTACAAACAGCTGACTGTGTAACATCTTAGAACCAGTAGTTACATTAATTAAGCATAAATTATTAATTTAACAGACTAGTATTTCTGAAGCGTCATGGGCCACAACATTTAAAGTCGACTTGTGTCTGACTTCACTTCCCTAGTCCAGAGGCAAGAAATAATGTTCATCTTAGGTTCTGTTTTGAGATTTCTACAGGCTGCAAGAAAAAGTTAAAGGCTTGTTTCTTATTCATTCAAAACACTGTGCTGTCCATGTGTCTCTTATTGCTTCAGGGCCAAATTAAAATCTCTGGACATTTTTAGCATTTTCATCATTTGTGATGGTTGGAAGACTGTTTTATGGCAACATCTACCAGCCATCTCTGGTCTGGTTAAAAAAAAAACTGTACAGTTTATCTAAAAATTGTCTTTTTTTCCCTTTTTTTTTCAGAATTCAAAGAGTGCCCAAGGCCTGGTGGGACTGAAGAACTTAGGAAACACTGTAAGTAGAGCCGCCACATGCCATGCATCTAATTAACTAAACTGTCATGAGCTAAATGTCTTGAGTAGTGTTGTTTTTTTCTCAACTCATTTGCAGTAGCTTTCCAAAAATTCAGTGAGTGTTACAGTGAGAGCAGTTTGTAGAGATCTGGTCAGTCTGCCAGGCAACAAGCATAAGGACGTCTCCTAAAATAAACTGTGTGCAGTGTTGTGTGCTTGTATACAGTAACTTAATCAGATGGCTCTGAACTGTGGACCAGGGAGGGCTCATTCTCTCACTCTCCGCCTGGTTTGATCTTACCAAACTGCACGTGTGGACACGTGCTGTGAGACAGTGCTGTGATACTTCTTTGTACCCAGGAATTACACTGCGGGTTCTCTCGTTGTCTCGCCGAGCCTTTACACATTCATCAAGGACAAATTACTTTACAGTGAAAGAAAAAACTCCACTGTTACATAATCTGTAGATTTGTCTTGTATTACGTGACTGTACACCACCATTTTTCAAAATGATGGGAATAGAGTTCTGGGAAAAACACATATTTGCCCTCTTATTGTGAGCTGGATAAATCAGTCATTATCGTTCTCAAGTCTGGAGAGTAAATCTGAGTTGCTTAGCTTTGTAGAAAAGCTGGGAACAGGTGTAAAAACAATACATATGTGTGAGAGCATTTCCTGCCCTGTTGTGTGGCCATTTCTCAGAGTCTTGTCTTCACTGTGAGGTTACCAGATAACCAGCTAAGATCTCACTAAGATGCTGTGCTCAGCCTAGAAATTAGTGCAGCCATCACAACTTTGGATTCTTACTCTTTGATTTATGCACAGAAATCAAAGAGGATACAGCATATTTATGAGTGAGCTTTGGGTGCTTTGTTACCTTTGCACAGGCCAGCTGTTTCATCATCTAACTCTTGGCAAATAAACAAGCATATTCTGCCAAAGGTTGAAGGATTCTTTCAATGTTATTTTGTTTTATACAGAACTGAATAGTCAGGGTACTTTTTTTGTCATCGTTTCCATTGTAAGTCATGCTCAGCAAGATGTATTTCATAACATGCTGTATGTTACAAACAGCAGCAGAAATCACTGTTACAGCTGATACAGGGTGTCTGCAGGTCGCCAGAGGGACCTAGAATGTCTTAGATATGCATTATCTTTTAAGAGAACACCTTTAAAAGTGTTAAACTGTCTTAGGTTTAGTTTAAATCTTAGCCCTAAATGGTTTTAGTCATATCATTGTGAGAATTTCCAGCAGACAGTGTTGGCAGTTTTCACTTCCTCTGTGCATTTAAATGCAACTGCACAATTAAAGCCATACTTTATAGTCTGACTGAGGTTTTTAATTCATGTGTAAAAGCAGTAAACAGTTACAGAAAGACAGTAGGCTAACACCAGGCCTCAGGCTTTGGGATCAAGCTCAGAAGAAGACGATGAACTGAGGAAGTATAGCTCACTTGGTTGAGCGGGTGACCTGTATGCCAACAACCATTAAACAGGCCTGGGTTCATAACTGCCCATTTCCTGTGTGTCATTCTCACACATTCTCCTCTCTGCCTTTATTTCATCTCTCTCTTATCTTATCTACTAAAGGTTAAATGCTAGACATAAATCTTTAGAAGAAGGGCAGCTCTCCTGTTAGTCTGTGGCCATAAGAGGCTGCAGGTTTAACCTAAAGACTCTATAGAAAGGATGGCCTTAACCTCCAAAAAATTCACCCCAGTTCAGTTTTTATGAAGTGGAAATTACATAATAGTCTATCGGGATTGACTGACAATTGGAGCTGGCATCAACTGGCCAATAAAGCAACTACAGCTTTTAGCATTTTACCGCTGGCTTCATTTTCAGCCATTTGGTTAACCAAGACATTGCTGCTTGACTTAACAACAAACGTCTTGAGAATAAAGTTGACTCCAGGTGATTAAAGCCTACAAATAGTTCTGGAACAAACAGCATTGTATGTCAAACCTGGAAACCAATACACTACCACTATTTGATGATTTTAAAATACAATATTCCTATATATTGGCCAATACTTATTTTCCATTCAAACACATGAAACAGATTTTGCTAAAATTTTTTATGTGTAGTTTTTTATTTATTTACACTCTGACTGCTCAGATCAGCTAGTTGTGTTTGTGCTGTTCCAAACACGTCTACAAGAGTGCCATCTGATAGACAAGCTGTGCAAAGTCAAAACTCATAACATAGTTGAAAGGTTTTTCTCTACTTTTCCAATTTTAATTTATTGCCCATTTTAAATGGTGATACCAATAGATCGGCAAATAACTAATATTGGCAGATGATATCAGCCTGCCAATAAATTGGTCGGGCTTTAAGGGGTTTTGAAGTTGGGACAACAGGATACTGGTCAGCAGTGGTGGTGTTATTGTCTATTTACATTAATAGACACATTTATACAATTTTCCTAAATTGTATAATATATCCTAAATTGAACCAAATGCATTCATTTTACTTTTCTGTTCATTTTGAACTGGCATCAATGTGTTTTTCCACTTGTGATGTGTATTTCTATCTCGAGTTTGGTCTTAAATCTTATTTATTGTCTTTAATAGTTTTAACTTGACACTCTGTAGTAAATCTAAGCATCGACTGTATTTTTGCTTTCTCAGTGAGTGGTGAGATTGGAGCATCTTGAGTCAAACTATTTTCTGTTGTTTCTCCTCACAGTGTTTCATGAACAGTATCCTGCAGTGTCTCAGCAACACACAAAGCCTGCGAGACTACTGCCTGCACAACTCCCACCGCAGAGACCTTAACAACAACAGCCGCACCAACACAGCCCTCATGGAAGGTGAGAGACGTGTCATTCAGACCCCCTAGAGTCCAAAGCAAACACACCCCTCACAGCTGTCGACAAGCGCCACACCTATTTCCTCTCTTTGCATCTCTGTTAGACTTGCACATTTCACCATAACATGTTAGAAGAGATGAAAACAAGAATGTTTTTCTGGGTTTTTTAAGGCTTTGCATGAACAAGAGTTGTGAATAACCTGAGCTGTTGTATGTTGGTAGAATTTGCCAAGCTGATACAGACCATGTGGACATCATCCAGCAGTGAGGCTGTCAGCCCGTCCGAATTCAAAACACAGATCCAGAGATATGCTCCCAGATTTGTGGGATACAAGTAAGCTTTTTTGAAGCGTTTTTCTGAGAATGAGACAAAAGTCCAAGCTTAGAAGTTCAGAAAGTCGGGCTGATGTTTGTAGCTCTAACCGTTTTCATGTGTCACAGCCAACAGGATGCTCAGGAGTTCCTGCGCTTCCTCCTGGACGGCCTGCACAACGAGGTCAACAGGGTCACTGTGAGGCCGAGAGGCACTGTGGAGGACTTCGACCACCTACCGTAAGTAATCAGACTGACACACAGGTTATGTTTACCTGCACTGACTGACACAAACACTGCTATTTTTGAAAAGTGGAACTTTGTTCATTTGAGGCGAGGATTTATTTGGGAGTTTTACTAATGAAAAAAACAAGTATTTATTTTATTATAGTTTTTAACCATATGTAACCTGTCTGAAACACATAACTTGCTAATTAAAAAACATTAGGATGTAAAATCTTTAAAAAGCTTATGTGCATTGTCCATTATGAAAACAAGCCCCAAACTGAGACAACACTAATCGTTAAGGCTTTATCATTAAGCTTTAATTTAAGGCTGTTTCACCTCCCATGTTGATTTGTTTCCTCTCTGGGGGCCACAAGTGCTTAATGCTCCAGTTCTTCTTGGATATAATTATCAGTTATCTAACCATGGTTTGTTTCAGGGTCAGAGTTAATCCCAGCAACTTCCAGTATTGCCCTAAAAACACATAACTCTCTGCCTCACCATTAAAAGCAGGGCAGAAAAATATCTGCTCTCAGCTTGAAACAGTGTTTCAGACTAGCAGGTGTTTTTGTAAGTCATCATTTTAATCGCCTAAATTGTATTCAGCCACCTTGGTAGTTAGGATGAAGTAGGCCACTTTCACTTATTACTTTTTTAACCCTTTTATAGTGTCACCACAGCTCTGTTATTTCCACTGTCTTAGCCAGTCTCAGCTGCCTGCTGGGGGTCAGTCAGTGCATATCTCAGCATACCTAAAACTACTTAGGAGAAAATTAAACCACAAGGCTTTCACATTCTAACTTCTAACCTGTACTGCACACTCAGAGATGAGGAGAAAGGGAAGAAGATGTGGAGTAAATACCTGGAGAGAGAAGACAGCAAGATAGTAGGTGAGTAAAGGCGGCTGAAGTTCAGTTTTATTTGTTCCTAATGTCTAAAAGGGACATATGACAATTCATCTTCTGCAAGCAAGAGTGTAGTTAAATAGAAATGAATTTGTCATGATGTTTCTTAAACTAATCATCTGCCATGTTTATTTGATGTCATCTTTGCTGCTTCTCCAGACCTGTTTGTGGGGCAGCTGAAGAGCTCTTTGACCTGCAGCCACTGTGGTTTCTGCTCCACTGTCTTCGACCCCTTCTGGGATCTCTCTCTGCCTATCGCCAAGGTTAGAGAACACTCACAGGTTTAGACAGACAGGTGTTAGTCCTTCTTACACAACATGTCCAACAGGGCCAGCGGATACAAATGTCAGCACAATCAGTGGTGCAAAGATGACTTTGTGTGTGGATGTGCACGCGCGTGTGTACTGTTTTGTGATGATTTGGAAAGTTGAACTCTCTTCCATCAACACTTTGCTTCCTGTGTCCACAGCTCCTAATATGAGCTCTTTGGTTTCTTTCCTGTGTGTGTGTGTGTGTGTGTGTGTGTGTGTGTGTGTGTGTGTGTGCGCGCGCGTGCGTGCGTGCGTGCGTGCGCTTGCTAATGTGAATGCATCTGTGTTTGTGCTCAGAAGGGCTATGGTGAGGTGAGTCTGATGGACTGCATGCGGCTCTTCACCAAAGAAGACGTCCTTGATGGGGACGAAAAGCCGGTAGGTGTTCACTGCACACACTCACTGATCAAAAAGTGAATATAACAGTAACAATCACCACGTTCACCTCATAGTTCTCCTATCCAGTCTTGAGTTAGCGCAAAATAACATTGAACATGATTTTTGTGTTGTGTTGTATCTTTCTTGGTCAGAAGACTTCCTGTTAGTTATACTGGGACCTATTAAACTCATTTCCAGCTATTTTTATTCTTGGACTATAATAGAATAGCTTTGTGTGATTCACAGTTCATAATCATCCCCATTGGCCTATACTGGGCCTTGCTGCTGCCCCTCGGTTGAGCTTCTGTCTGAAACAAGCCACTTTTTTCCCAGTTTATTTAAGTTTTAAAGTGTGGTACAAAATAAAGACAACAGAACGATTAACACGGATAACAGAGTACCAGTTTTGGGCTAGAACACACCCGAATACACAAATATGAGCACATACAGGAAAGAGATCAAGTCAAAATAAAATAGTAAGCACCATAATGTGATAACAGACAGATAAATCAGAAAAAAAGAGTATAGTGCCTGCATGTACACACACAATGAAACAAACAAAACAGAAAAAAGCAAACAAACAAAAAAAACAAAACAAAACAAAGGAGCCAGCGGGGTGAAACAAGCCACTTTAAGAGCACCCTACCATATTGTAAGTTAATGGCTGCTTTGACCCTCAAGGCCTTGACACACCAAACGCGTAAAATACGTGCTAATGTGTTAAAAATCTTTTTTGGACTCACCTGTTTATAATGCAGCGATTCACACCGACCGCGTCATTTCACGGGATGAATTTGCGCCATATATTTTTTCAGATCAAGTTAAATTTTTCAAATTTTAGCAAGCGAATAAACAGATCTGACCAATCAGACCTCTGCATTTGGCAACATGAGTTCATATCTCAAAACTCGCACTGATAAATTGAATATACAGTGATATGGGAGCATTAAAATTATACTATTTTCCTTGGACACACAGCTAAATGTTGCTCCAGGTCAACTGAGCCACTAAAATAATTTCTCTGCCTCGACGGATGTGGTCTCAACTCTGATAACAAGAGCTCAAACTGGCCCCTGACACATTGGGTTTACACTGCCTACAAAGGCAAAGCACATTAACCACAGAGGCAGTAAAATTAGGAAAGACTGTTTGTTGTCCAACTTGAAAGTTCCAAACACGAAATCTGTAAAGCTGTCATTTCATTTATAGGTTTTCTTTACCCCAGAATCCTTCCCACAGAACTCACATAGCACCTAAAAGGCAAACCACATGTAAACTGCAGTATGTTTATTGGTCAGCCACATAACTAAATATTTTTATATAGTCCAACAAATGACAGAAGGTCAGAGACAGTATAGAGCTCAGTTTAGACTAAGTAGCTTCTGCAGTCTGCCTTTGTATGGCAGTACATTTACGCTTCATATTTTTGTGAACCGAAAGAATGTGCTTGTAAACAGCGAGTGATCTTTTTCTGTTTCTTCTCAACAGACATGCTACAGATGTAAAGCCAGGAGGAGATGCACTAAAAAGTTCACAATACAGAAGTTTCCCAAGATTTTAGTGCTGCGTATCCTTTGCTCTGGACGGCAGAGTGTGACACACACAAATTATATTAGACATCTGCAATGTTCCTATACTGAGGGATATGGTGTAGGTGATTGTTTTCAGATGCAACTTACTGATTTAAATTCTCTTTTAGTCAATTGTGGAAATGGTTGTATAGCAATTAGTTGAGTCACTGCATCATACATAGACCCATGAAGGCTACACTAAGTGTTTATATCACAGCTGCTTTGACAATATAAAAGTGCTGAGCAATTAGCAGCAGACAGCTCTGCCATGTAGTCAGGAAGTTGTCATGCGTTAGAATCCCAGTAGAATATAATTAGGTGCAGTGAGTGCTGACAGGACACATGATCAGATGTTTTTGAGAACTGCTAATTGGCTGTTATGAGTTTGTCAAATCAGTGAGGTGATGGATGTCTCATTCTAAAGCTCAGTGGAGTGAAAGACATTTAGAGAAATCGTTGCATGCAGTTATGTTAATTGTATGCTTGATGTATATTGTACTGTATACAGAGCAGTTGCTCCTTGACTCGCCTTCTCTAAAGACCTGAAACGCTTCTCTGAAGCACGAAGAACCAGCAAACTGTCCACATTTGTTAACTTCCCCATGAAGGATCTTGACCTGCGGGAGTTTGCTTCTGAGAACAGCAGTAAGTACTCCACAAGCAAGGAGTCCACACTAAATGCAAATGCACATCTTTTTTCTCTGGCTTGTAGTGCTAGAAATATTCAAGAGAGGTCAGACATCTCTACAACTGGTCAACTCACTAATATCATTATAATATATAATATATGATAAAAATCCCTACGGACCAGTGGGAAAATATGTTTGAGTTTAGGGTGAATTGTCCCTTTAAACTAAGAGCCCTTAAGATTACCTTGTGCTTTGTCTCCTTGCAGTAAATGCAGTGTACAACCTGTATGCCGTGTCCAACCACTCAGGCACCACTATGGGCGGTCACTACACAGCCTACTGTCGCAATCCCAGCTCGGGAGAATGGTACACGTTCAACGACTCCAGGTAGGTTTGTCTCACAGTACAACAACAACACACATAGTGCAACAACTCATCACCATGTAGAAGATCAGCTGCGTGGAAAAATCAGCTGGTTTAAAATCATAATAGGAGACAAAGCATTTGTAACCTGAGCACATGACCACCCCCTGTTTAGGAAAGATAAGAAAAGACTGAGGAATAATAGTAAGAGGTGCAGTTAATCTTCCTCCCCTCATCCTCTTTTATCTCCTCTGCTCTGCTGAGCATCCAGTCGCTCCCTCCAGGCTTCTTCCTGCTGTGCTGCAGTCATTCATAACCCACCGTGCTGCCGCTTACTCGCTCTTACTCAACACTGTCGTCAGATCTGATGCCATCCCTCAGTCATTCTTTAGTGTTGTACCCCAGTGACTACACGCAGCACACACTGTTCTGTATGTCTGCCTGGAAGTGATAGTTTAACATGTGTGTATAGTGTGCGCGTTGACATTGAAGCTGTCTGAAATCTGCATAAAAGATGAAGAACTTTAACATGATTGTGAAAGTTATTCCAGTATGTAAACAAAGCAAATTTGATTCCCTTTACTTCCTCATACACAGGCAGTTATATAATATATACGCGTATGCACATGTGTTAACCTTTGTGGTAATGCAAAATAAGATTAACCCTGTGAAGTCTCCATCACTGATGAGTTAGTGAGACAATAGTGAGTGGCGTGCTTTGCTTTTATACTTGTGCACTGCTGGGACTGCTTTGCTGAACTGATCAGTCCTGAATAGCAGTAACTTTTATCAAAACACAGGAAGGAGAGAAGATCTCAGAACTGACTGAATCAGATTTTTTAGAGCTCAGTTCATTTCTACACTGCCAGAAAAGTGGCTATTGCAATAGCATAATGAGGAAGCTAGAAACAATTACAGCCTGTTACATTTAGTCTAACAGAGGCATCATACACTACCAAACAAACCGGTCACAGATGTTGAGGTCTGCATCACTGTAGTTACATTTTGGGGAAAGTGTACATCAGGCTACAGCATTGATTTATATAGCGCCAAATCCCAACAAACAGTCGCCTCATAACACAAATGCAGTCCTATGAATCAAGCACTGAATTGTACCTGGAAATCACACATCCATTCAATACACATACTTATGCAATCAGTGCCAAGCCAATACAATGAATACTTTTTGAAACCATGTTAACACGTGGGCTCTTTCTGACTGCGGATCACGTCACAAATGGCCAAATTAAGGTGTAGGCACTGCTGTTGTTTAATGCAGGATAAAAGTGTTCAGATGCAATTTTTACACAGTGCCATCTAGAAACAAGCTCTCCAAAATGTACCCACATGACAATGAGGTTCAAGTGGAGCTTAAATGTTATATTGCGTTGCTAAAAGGTGTAAACTGAATTTTGTAGTTTGGATGAGGTGGTAAATATCAGGTCTAACTCTCTTGTCTTGCTTTCTTTTCAGAGTAACGCCAATGTCCTCCAGCCAAGTGCGCAGCAGCGACGCCTACGTCTTGTTCTACGAGCTGGCTTCCTCCTCGCGGATGTGAAGCATCATGGAGGACGGCAGGCCACAGCACCACTCTGACTCACAGACAAACACTGGACGGGAGGATAGATGGATGGCACGTGAGGGTGTTGTGGGGGCCTGGCCTGTTTTGAAACTTTACTTGGACATATATTATATGGCTCACACACACGCACGCGCTCATATGAAAATGCACACACACATCGCTCTGCAGAGAGAGCTGGATGGGGGACAGGCTGGAAACCACAGGAACCTGATTTTTTTCCTCCGTCTGTACTCCCACATCTTGCTCATTGTGGGTGGAGGTGTGTTTTTGCTTTGTGTGTGTGCGTGTTTGTGTGTGAGGTTGACACAGGGCAATAATCCCATCTGACTGAACTAACCAGGTGAATCCGTCTCCATCTCAGAAGTCCCTCTCTATGCACTGCAAACCGAACTCTCGTCTCGCCTTCGCTTCTTCTTCTTGTTTGCCTCAGACCATTCAAACTGAAACAATGCAGTCTTTTCTTTTTTCACATGTTTCTGCTTTAAAGTCATGTTGGGGTTTTTTGTTGTTATTTTTCGGGGCAGGGGGTTAGCAGAGCCCCATGAGCACCATCACCACTACTTTGGATGTACTGTGCTTCAGGTTGTGGTTACGAGAAGCTTACAGCCCACCGGCCTGCTTGGTTTTCTCCGTGTTCCTCTCCACTGCGCTGCAACACTCCCAGGTCTCTGTTAGCATCTCCTTCACTCTCTTGTTTTTTTCTCTAAAAGTGGTCGGGAGGGCCGGTGGCACTGTGAGCGTGTTTCAGAGGAAAACTCTGCCTCTAACTTGTGTTTTATTTAATTTGTTTCTCCCACGTGTGGCTGCTACTGATGTTTTAAAAGTGCTGTGAACAGATGAGTGGACAGACCACTGCGGATCTGCTAAGGATTAATAATATAAACCATAACGGTAATAATCCTCATCGTCAGTATGGGGTCTTTTCTTCCTCTCTTGTTTCATGCCATTGAACAACACGGAAAGAATGTTTTAAAGAAAAAAAAACACTATATCTGTATATTTTTATATCCTGATGCAATATAGAGAATGTAATATTCAATGGTGCTGAAAATGACCCGTAACTGTTTTCAGTTGGTTTATTTACCAGGTTTCAAGAGAGAGAAAAAAAGTCATTATTTATGCTTACAGGTGGATTATGTGATGAGTCACACTTTTTAACAGTGGCAGTCGAACACGAGTATATATATATATATAGATATATATATGAATAAAAGTCAGTGCAACACTGGTTTTACTTTGTGTCTTTGTCTTTTTTTGGTTTATACTTGACTCTGCACTGTGGCGCATGCATTCACATATGCTACCTGAAACTGATCTTATCATTAAAAGTGGGGATTATCATAGTGTGTACACAAAAGACAGACTGGTTAGCTTCCTCTCAATATTGTAAGAGTAAATTTTATCAGAATGACTCACCCGTTGGTTTGTGCACTACTGTTTTTAGCCTTCAGTGTAGCATTTTGCTAATACTGGTTGTTTGGAAGTTTATTGTTTACCAGCTCAGAAAAATCTTTGGGTATTACAGTAACTTGCTTTTGGAGCCAGCCTCAAGTGGCCATTAGAGGAACTACATTTTTGTTTTGGGGGTTTTGTTCTTCCTCTGCTTCATTTTTCAGCCCTGGAGGTAAGTACTGTGGTGCTGTGGGAGGGAAGTAGCATTGCAGCAATGTCACACATTAGTTATCGGATGCTGATGAACAGCGCTCAGCATGTTTACAGAGCTGTATAATCTATTTTGTTATCAGAGCCTTCAGCAGAGAAAGTCCAGTGTTTCCCCAGCTACGGTTTTACCCCCATTACCCAAGTGTTGATCGAACTTTTAAAATTTTGTTTATTTTTATAATTATTTTATTCTTAAATTGCATTAAAATTTATGGATTTTTATTTTTGTTAATACAGTTACAACTATGATTGCATGCCAATTTTATTATAAATAATCCGACAAATAAAATACTATTAAAGTTTTGAGTGCTGTTTGTCTGTCTGATTAATCAAAAACTGCATGGCTGAATTTCACAGCCAAGTCATGGGGGTGCAGGTCCCAAGCTGGATAAAAGGGGAGAGCTGGCTGATGGAGAGAAGGAAAGTAGATGTGTGTGCAAAACACCAGGTGGAGGACTGTGCTCTCTACCTACCTGACTAGCTGCATTATAAAATATGTACAATATGATTGAGCCTGAAGTAGGTTTAGTAAAAAGAAAGCATAAGGTAACCTTGTCTCATAAATGTCCTACTTGAGGTAAAGTACAACTACAACAAAAGTACAAATCCAGCTTCCAAAATTCAACAGTAAAATGAAAAACAGTAGTATGTTTTTGAGTATCCTCCACCTGCCAAGAGTTTAGTTATGAACCTGAAATGTAGTGTGTAGCAAAAATCACACTTTATTGGTATAACTCATCTCAACCACCTCTGTCCTCAGTTTATTGTGCACACAGACACACAACGTTCACTCAGTAATCATTGTGGAAAGCTAGGCACCATGGCCTACTTCCTGCTGCTCCATTATCCATGTGTGGCCTTAATTTCTCTGCTCTGAGCCTCATTGTGTGATTCTGTGCATAAAAAGGTCCAGCAGCTAGAATAAGTTCACTGTGGTGACCCCCCCCCCCTTGCCGTTTCATACCGGGAGGATTCGTGTGGTCTGACGTCTGAATTAAAAAGAATACATGTGGAGTCCAGTCCGACTGTTCCTGCAGGCAAACATGAACTCAACATGGGTTAGGTGACGTACAGGGATGAACGCCCGTCATATCATCAGACTGATGTATTGGTGTCACATCACGTGCTGACACATAATCTGCACAACTAGAAGCAACACTTAAGTTTGCAGAACAATGCTTCAGTGATCCGAAGCTCCTCGTTATCATTTTGCACTCTTCTCTAAGTGGGTCATGGACTGCTACCCTGAGGTCACAGGAGGAGTCCCCAAACTAGGATGCCGCCCACCGCAGCGGCAGTTTTGGTGTGTGCGCAGTACTTTTCTTCTTCCAAACATAAGATGGTACATTTCTGCAAATATTTCAACTTTTGTTTCATCTGAACAAGTGACTGAACATGTGGCGTCTTTGCAGGACGCCCTGATCGAGAGAGCGTGACAACGCTCCTTCATCGCTCCACGCATCTTCAGGTTCTAAGTATTTATACACCCTTTCACTCTTAACTGGGACACCTCTTTTTGAAACATTTGCTGGCCTTTTTCAGCATGGACTATGAATTTAGTTCATGGTCAGGTCAAAATTAAAATAAGTACCAAAGATATAGAAGTCTTTCCAGGTGACTCCTTGAGAAATTTCATGTCAGCTACAAAGGCCATCAGGAAACTATCAGGCAGTAACAGATACTCCCCTAATGGATTCTCCTTGATCTTGCCAAATCCAAGCAGGTCAGGCAGGGGATAACAAATACACCTCTGCTGGTACAGAACTCTGCCATAGTTTCCATCCAGGATCCTTTGAGTGCCACGTCTATCTCTGGCGACAGGCTGGAGCTGCCTTGCACGCTGTAAGAAGCAAGCTAACCTTCCTGATAGATAATACTACAATATGTTGTTGTTACAAACTGCATCCTGGAAACTGTTCGAGCTCTTACGTTGTATTTGCTTTGTCATTTTTGAAATTCTTAGTTATTTTTCAATTTAACAAATGGATAAAAAAAAACATTATAATGTTGAAAGAAGCACTTTTTTCTTTGTCTGGTACATGTCCTTATATTGGTAAGCCTTATATTGGTAATAAGTGACTGAATTTTTATTAAAAGGTCATGTTTAATGTGAGCAGCCACCATTCTAACACACTATGATAGAAAATAAGGAAAAGCAGATTAGTTCCCCTTTATTTATGCTTTTTAATCAGCAAACATTCAGGATTTTGATTATTTGCAAACTCAAAGCGATCAGTGGGAAACAGTTGGTAAATCAGTGTGTGTGTGTGTGTGTGTGTGTGTTCCAAGCTACCACCTTTGGACTTGTGGTGGTGGCACTCACCAGTGAGGGTGACGTGAACTAATAGGGGGTGAAAGCAAACCAGAGAGCTGATTGCTTGAACCGGCACCTTGTTATACTTGAATAATAATGATAATACACACCTACACACACTGACGCCACGCTGCAGTGGATAAAAAGCTTTTGGTTTTGTTTTTTGCCTTTTTTTTTTACCTCGCTTAAACAGAGACAGATGGGCCGTTTTGTAACGTGGTATTTTGCCGCATTTAGATTTTTTTTTATGCGTGTCCTAAAAAAATTGAAAATAGAACACAGCTGTAGGCCATGAACACAGTACAACACAGTACAATGAAGTACCACAAACCTCAGAACTTTAGTGCCCCCAAAATACATACAATGTGTCAGAGTTTTCTCTGGATTTCCTTCAGCTCTTTGGTTTGTCGTATGGCTTGTCACCTCAGGACCTGCACAGGTGAGGGCAATACTGTTTGTCACCAAACCATGGAGGGTCTGAAAACAACATCCACACCGTACAAAACACCTCAAATGAACCCGACAGGAAAATGATAGGCACTGCTTATTGACATTATTTTTGGTAGGACTTTTCAGTTGCTGCTGGCCTGCTGGTTCACTTGAAGCGAGGGACACGATGAGTTTGCCGAGTCTCAGCAAGACGACAGTGTTTGCACGAGAGGCTGAACTGGTGAAGACTGAATTCTTTTTTTTTTCTGAGGTTAATTTTAGAGCAAACATATTTTTCACATTACTGAGAATCTTGAAGCTGAGAAATTCTTTATTTTCTGGACACAGTGATGCCAATTATCATTAATACCTACTGTATGCCTTGATGCATTTTGCCCTGATTTCAGCATTTTATTTAGGATAATGACTCATCTCCAATTCAAACATTTTCTAAACATACCGCACAAGCTTGAAACACTATCGCCTTCGCAGTACTGAAGCTTTCCTCTTTAGTGACAAATAGACATAAAGTCACACACCGACAGTTCATGTTTCCAAAATTTGGCTTTTAAGTCACCTGTTTATGAATTTACATGCACACGTCCTTTCCACAAGTGAAAGTTTAAATTGATTTTATCTTGTGCATCTTGGCCATCACCAAGGCGACAGAACAACTACAAAGCTTGTAAAGTCTTATGTAAACCACCTCTCGCATGGACATTGGTGGCTATAGTTTTATAAATTTGTGTCAGTTAAAATTTTATCTTAAGTTTTTGAAGCAAATAAATGTAAAAAAAAAAGCAAGCTGCACTTTTTCTACACAGGAAGAAAAGACATATCTGCAAATAGTGGGCCTAATTATACAAACTTAATCAGTCCCATCATAGGTTAATACTCTGCTTCATCAATATAACATTAAGTAAAGTACATAAAGTTTTGGCATCTATACGAGAACCACAGTCTGTCTTCATACAGTTTTGGCTATGTCACCACAGTCAGGCTACGAGATATTATTCCAGCCCAAATACATGTTATTTATAATCGCAGACATTATAAAAATCCAGATAAAGCTCTATTTTTTCTCTATAATTATTGTAGGCT
The DNA here is from genome assembly GCA_015106715.1 of Bujurquina vittata. Lineage (NCBI taxonomy): Eukaryota > Metazoa > Chordata > Actinopteri > Cichliformes > Cichlidae > Bujurquina > Bujurquina vittata. The sequence continues at coordinate 49,850 of VUQK01019455.1, forward strand.
CTTTACAACTGCTGGCAAAGACTGATTGGTAAGACTGTCAT
>VUQK01019455.1:49910-60030 GCA_015106715.1 Bujurquina vittata
CCACAGTCAGGCTACGAGATATTATTCCAGCCCAAATACATGTTATTTATAATCGCAGACATTATAAAAATCCAGATAAAGCTCTGAATTATAACTTCTACCACTCAGCTTCTATTTTTTCTCTATAATTATTGTAGGCTCTTTACAACTGCTGGCAAAGACTGATTGGTAAGACTGTCATTTGGTAATATATAAACCAAAATCAATTGAATTGAATTTTTATCTTGTACAAATGAAGAGCTTACACTTATCGTTCCTCTGAAGACCTCACCCACAACCTGAGCCAGACAGGTGTGGTGGCTTCTTGCTATATTGCTGCAAGTCTCATGTCTGCGTGCCAAAGAACTAATCCCCGAAGGATCCGAGCACCATCACTATCCTCGCTGAAGAAAACGGTTTGTAACACATTATTTGTATCAATTCTCCAAAAGTCCATACTTTTTCAAGTGTGGCGCCACAGTAAAAAGAAGCATTTCATTAGTCGACCCCAATGTGAAATTTCAAACAACTCCTCAAATAAATCTAATCTTGTGACAGCCGTCAGTCACTTCTCGACTGTACTTCACTTGGATCCACTCAACATTTTTCTTTATGACAATTACACATTTACAGGACTGTGTAGTCGTAGCAGTGGTGTGCACTCTTTGTGCGCGTTCGGTTTCACTTCACTTCACCTGATGTCCAAAACTGTCTCTGCCCCATTACAGTTTTCACCCTTCATTCTTGGTTATCCAGATTTTTCTTTAAGAGCCACAATTTGTCCCATTTCATGGATTCACTTACTCTGTAAGAAAGTCACAACTGATTTAAACATTCTATACATCTTAATAACTAATAAGTGCATTTTGTATATATTTTTATACACATTGATGTGTTTAAAGCTAAAATTCTAAAGCAAAATAATAACTCAAGGAAAACTTAAAAATGAAGCAAAGTGGAGTAAAAATAGTGTTATGTGTACGCAACCATATAAAACTCAAAAGTCATCGATGGCCTTTTGTAGTAAATTGCCACATGTTGCATAACATGGTCAAAGTGATCATACGGGCAAATGGACGGCGTTCTCGTGACCAGTCATAAAGCTGCAGAGCCCTGAAACCTAAACCTGTACAAGTTTAACATGCTTCCATCACACGGCAGCCGCACTGGCTAGAGCCCGACAAAAGGTTCACAATATAGTTAAAGACTTTTCCCTGCAATAAGGACTTTTAAATGTGTCTGCAAGTGCCTCTGTAGATGGCTTCTGTTTGTATTGTGAACATTTAGGCAGGACACACACCAGAATTGACTTTCTCAACCAAAGTTTTAGCCTTTGCAATTTTCAAATCAAAGCATCCGATATATTACCATACCCTGACAAAAACAACACACTGTTGTCCACATTTTCATAAAACACACATCTGAGTAAATATTTAACAATGTGTGAATGTGGCTTTACACTTAGCAACAGCAACAACATTCATTTACATTAGTCCGCAGACACCTCGGTCAACATGTCAGCTTTAAACAGCACACCCACTGAACCCAATCAGCTATACGAGTGCAATCAACACCTGAGTATCTCAGATAATATCTGAAAAATATCCACACTTAAAAGAACAGTCTAACATACTGGGAACTACAGTCCTTTCTACTTGTCCACATATGTTTTGTAGTAAATGAAGCATGGGACCTCAGTCATATGACAACAGATGTATGTATTTGGAATTTGTCTGCAAACACCTGTCAGCTACCAGATGAGTAAAAAAGGTGCTGTGCAGACAGATTGTTTGCCTTCAGACTAAAAGTTGTGCCTCACTGCTTTAGCCAGCCAGGCACGACTTTTATTTTGAAGGCACATTCTCCATTTCCACTTTGTGGTGCACTTTCACTCGCACTCAGACAGTAGTTGGCAAGTGTTTGCAGATAAGTCAGAGCGTTCCATGCAAAGGATGGGCAACTGCAGCAAGGTAACCTGCTGGTGACTAAAGCAATCAGAAGCAGGTTTTCAGTGCAGCACTATATACTGTACCCCTTGGCAACCCCACAAACATTTGCCAGCAAGTCAGGGAACACATGACCAAAGGGAAGGCCTTATAGACCAAATTCACACTTGCAGTAGGTCATAATATGACAGCTGAGCTACCTTAGTTGCATCCAAATGCATATAATTTAGGCAATAAAGTAATTTTTTCTTCACAAGACAGTAAAAAAAGTGTATTTCCCCAAAGTGTCACACTATTTCTTTCACACTGTAAAATTGGCTCCATCTTTAGCTGAATTAAAGGAGACATTGTCCCAGTGTCTGAGCTAGTGAGAGCTTTCATAGAGCTTACTCTTAAGCTACTGTCTCAGGTGGCACACTGCCACAATTAAAAACTGTGCACTTGCTACACTGGTTTATGTCGTCGCGCAATCACACATGCAGCTTTTTTGTTGTTGTTTTTTTTTTTTAAGTGCTACTAGCTGTACCATGAAACGTATGATCATGTTTCCATAAAATATTATTGTTCTTTAACTAAAGGCAAGGCACATAATGTGTTTTTACGAAATATCGTGCAAAAGTTTAACAACAGAGCTGATATTAAAATTCAAAGAAACACATAGCCTTCCATCCATTTCCCTCTGGTGTAGTCCACAGCACAGAGGAAGGAAAGGGAGGAGGAGGAAGAGCAGGATAGAGATGGAGAGGTATTATCAAGTTGAGCCATGCATTCTTTAGGTCAGCACAGCGACCAGGGCAGCACCATGCACTATACATCAGCTTAAAGACAACTTTAACTAAATCTTAAACTAAAATCCAGCTCATATCAACACTTTCTGTCCATATTATGAACTCCTTGTAGGCACTGAATTAACTCAGCGATAACCCCAAAATGATGGGAAAGAACAAGGAAATGACACATCTGTGTTCTCACGTTTTGGATGTGACAGGGCCGAATCAAAGCATCCAAAGTGAAAAGATTCAAATTATATGGGGAGATGACCAAGTGAGTTAAAATCCTCGGAAAAAAAAACCTCATGCTCATTCCCATATTAACTTACACAAGCATTTCTAAATGCAAAGAGACAAGAGGAGAAAACCAGTAAAATGTTCGTTTTTTTTTGTCTGCATTTTCAAACACACATGAAGCCAGCCCATATGTTTGCAATTTGTGAAACACTGTCGCTTTCTGCTGCTTGTTGCATCTTCAAGGTATTTTCATGATCCTACAGATGTCTCCCTTCTGTCAAGAATGACATTTTCCATGAGCAAAACCACTGGATGAGTCCAATATTTCCAGCGACTACACCGCCTGCTTCACAAACTATTCACTGGAAACATTTGAGTGGTTCCAGGTTTCTGTTCTTCAGGTGCTGACCTTCAGCACGTTCTCTTTAAGCGGTCAAACCTCTGGTTTAGCACACACTTCAGCTCTGGCACGGTGTGGAGTATGTCAGCCTGTAGCTCGGTGAGAATTGAAAAGAATTCTGAGAGGCTGTTGTAAATTAGCCATATAATCATTTACAGAAAGATGGATTTAGAGTTCATCATAGCAAAGAAACAGTACCAGCGACAATTAAATGGACTGCTATTTTTATAACATGTTCCCAGCCTTACTAAGACCACATTTAACCAAATAGGGCTTTATTCTATTCACTTTATGCATTTTATCTACCTCAGGTTCAATACAATGGGCTAAATGCTGGGGGACATCCCACAATGCATTTCTCCATTCCTCTCTTTCTCGCTCAATAAGTAGTGTGTGTTAAAAATGAAAGCAAAATATATGTATATGCTGCTTGTCATTAACTTTTGTCTACTCCCTTAAAGTGGAGCTCTTCCTCCACATTGTGGAGAAAGTGTGCAGGTCTACATCCCAGAGGGTCGTTAAAGCCAAAAGGATATGACACTTTAAAGGAGTTTCCAATTTCCAATTTTATATTGAAGGTGCTGAAGCACAGTGCCAGAAGAAAGGTGCAGTCACTGCTCGCGTTTGTTGACAGGCAGGTGGAACGCCCTTGTTGGGTCATGAAAACTCCTGCAACTACACCAAGTTAAAGAATGACCTTTTGACTTTCCTCCTACTGTGTGTATACAGAACGGCTGAAACCATCCAGCAGAAAATTCAAACAATCCACAGACAAGTATGTTGACAAGTGTCAACAGAGTGCTTTATAGTTACCAATCCTTCATAATGATAAAGTATGGCACAGACTATAATGTATTAGTTCTTAAAAATCTCACTGACATTGTCTAAGATATAGCAAAAGGTCATGGTGCATCTTTCTACTACTGCTTCTTCTGAGGTTTGCACTGAATTTCCCATAGACGTGTCCGTAGTGATGATGTTTAATATGCGTCCAAGAATTTGATTCTGGATTTTGTTCGGTTTTCTGTTTTGTTTGTTTGTTTCACCTTTTGTTAATCTTGAAAACTTGAGATGTCAGGCTTCTTAAATGTTTCTGATTGTAGTCACTGTTAAAATGCAAGCCTTTCAAAAGACTGATAGCGAGTTTGATAGATGGACTTGATAACATCAGCTATGACAGAATACTGCTTTGCCTCTCAAGCAATAATGCAAACCTTGTGTCAACACTGGACACCCAAAATCAAGTTCATCACCTACCAACTCTGCTTTAAATGCTTCATTTGTTGATGTTGGCACTTAAAACCGCAAAACAACTCTAGCAATGCTGCTAACCTGTTCTATTCTTCACCTGTGTCGCCCAGCCCAGCCCGGCCCAGACAACCCCAGAGCAAACTCTACTGCTGCTGTTCCTTCAGATATTGTTCAGACTGGGGCTGAACCACACAGAGCAGAGCTTGTCAGGGACCACCACTTATTCTACAGCAGCACAACACACCCAGATTGTGTCCGCTGTCCATGAGTCAGTACAGACGTGAGCTGCTCGTCAGCATCAACAGCTTCAAGAAAAAAAACAAAAACACTTTTCAAACCCACCAGCTTGGCAACATGCCACATCACAATGCCTTTTTAAAAAAAAGGTATTTTAACTTAATCATCGTGCACCACCTGCCACATCTCTTTCTAATCTGCCCCCAATAAAATACAAATCTTGTGTTTTTCAGACAAACAGAAACTACAGGACATCTCTTCAAAGCAGGGATGAGTGTGGAAATGCAGAAATCACATTCTCATACACATTCACCCACACACACACACACTTAGTCATGTATCCGTGACTTCAAGGACGCTACATTACCTTACGGTCATTTAATCCTAACCATAATGAATCCCTTCCTCAACTCAACCAAAAAAAAAAAATTTAATGGTTTACATTATGGAGACTTAGTCCCATAATGTGACTCTGTAAACAGATTTAAGTCTCTACAACATGACTAATTCCCGCTCTCAGACACACACACACACACACACACACACACACCAAGCTACAGTTCAGCCACATTCAGCAGCCAGTGTATTGCTGGCTGTGCTGCCACATGATCCCGGTCTGTGTTTGCCTTTTTGTAATTCTACTGACACTGAATTTCATGTCAATGTCAAAACACTGTACTTTTGAAATTAGGCCATGGCCCACTCGTGCCCTCTAATATGGGATAATACAACTGGGCCTAGCTCTACACTGGCCTCCAACTGTAGCACTGTGTTGTGTTGGAGGAGACATGGATATAGCTCTTATATTCCACTATTACTCATTGTTTTCTATCAAAAAGCACAATCAAACAGTCTTAAAAACATGAGCAACAAAGCAACGTAATGGTTTCAGGTGGATGATTGTCAAGAAAAGAAAAGACAAAGCCTCTGTGTTTTGTTGGGAAGAGAGAAATAAACGGCGCTTTTCAGCTTGTAATTTTTTCCAGACGTATCAATAACAGTTAAAAAGTGCAAATAAACAGATATTAACAACAGGATCTCTTCTAGTCGGTTCAGAAATTAAAGGAGGCTTATTTGCATATATTATAAGCAGCACCTGCAGCGGAGAGAGGGGCATTTTGGGTGTTGAGGGAGGGATGAGGTCTATATAGGCCTTGAAGTTGACTTAGTGTCGAGTATAGGGGTCAAGGCTGACATCCATCCCAGGGAAACAGGAGTCATCCTGGGGACACAGTTAGGTTACAGGCTTCTGAGAATCCGATGTGTTGATGCCAGGTTCCGGTCTCTAGTTCATCTGGACTAATCAGACCTCTGCACCAAGTCGTTACTTTTCTGTGAAAATGATGCCAATTTTGACAAACATGTAATGTCTTTAAGCATAGTTCATCCCAGGTCTGTAAAATGGCTGAATGAGACCAGCATCCTTCTCCTGCCCAGGACGTCTCTTTACACATATATAAATATATTGTAAAGTATATTTATATATGTATGACCAGAGATTAATGTATTTTTCCTCTGGCAATGTTTCTTTTCCCCCAGAACTGCATGGCAATCACGTTTCCTCCAGAGTTCACTCAGTTGCCCAAATACCAAGACTGGAAAGGAGACACAATTAAAACACAAATAAATAGCACACTGAAGACTGAACGCTCAAAAAATTAGGTGCTTAGGATCATTTGAATCTACCCTAAATGGGCCTTTACGATGCCAAATGTAACTACACTGACCTGAGCTTGGTAGAGTCCACCTGGGTCTCGAGGGGTGACTCCAACGAAGGATGAGCGATTAGCTGGAGGGGTCCCTGGGGCAGAGTATGCTGAGGGTGTTTGTGTTAACAACATCAGGCTCATAATTCCCAAAATTCCCATACAGTTGAATAATACAACACCTTACACAATGAGATCTATCCAAACAGCATTACATCCCCTAAAGTCAGCCACTTTAACAAGTCAGTACGTTCTTTTATTTAAAGGTGAAGAACTAACTCTAAAGATCTACAGAATCATTGGTGGGATTAAGTTCACGTCACACTATTGCTTATCTTCGCACTCAGAATGTGAAAATTTGATGTGAGCTGGACAGAGTACTGTCCATCTCCTCTCTCTTTATTCCACGTATTGCAGGTTGCTGCATAAGTTTCCCGAAATCATCCTTAGCGTTGACTACATGCTGTGTGTAGTCCTGAACCTGAACAAAAGCTTCCTTAAACTCCTCAGGAAAGACTCGAGTCTGCGTGGTACATGTTTTGGTCGCGTCCTACTATCAAGGAATGACTGTGTGCAAGCAGAATAGGACCCAAATCCAGGACTTGGGAGACAGCTGAAGTCTGTTGCAAAAAAACCAAAAAACACAAACAAGGCAGGACTGAAGCCAGAAATGCAGAGACAAAAGGGAAGCCTAACAAGGGAGTACACAGGCGTGAGGGGAGGATGCGACAAAGAACTGAGAAAAACTGAGGGCTTAAATACACACAAAAGAACATTATGCAAAGTGGAGAAAGAAGGGGAAAACAGGTGAACTGGATCTAGCTAATGAGACAAGGGAAGCAAGGGGTTGGAAAAATAAAACATGATGTAACTAAACAAAGGAACATCAGGAGAGGAACACAAAAATGCAGATTTGACACAGAAAACACAGAAGGGCAGAAAAACAAAGAGACCTGTTGGCCTCTGCTGTCAAATGTTTTACTTGTACAAAATGTGATGTATTGGAATGGCAACTAAGGTCAACCATCATTGAGTCAAGACTTAATTTCAATTTTTTTTTTTTTTACAAATGTTGAACATTTAAAAAAAATATATTAGAAAAAGAATAAATTGAAACTCTGTCTGGAACATTTTGTAGACATTTGCCAAATGAATGCTCGTAGTAAGTTTCAGAAGAATTGAACAACAAAATAAGGGACAAGTCGCAACTGACAAACATTAATCTATAGTATTTCTTGACAATTTCAAAAATTTGTTTAAAAATAAAAATGTCAAAAACCAAATCTTTATCTGCAGCATTTTGCATAGATCTACCCAATGAATACTTCTAGCAACTTTCAGAGGATTCAGCCAATAAATAAGGGAGAAGTAGTCATTGAAGTAAAACAGGACTGTACTGTTTATCTTGAACATTTGCAAAACTGGTAAAAAATTTAAAAATCCATCCATCCATCTTCTTCTGCTTATCCAGGGCAAGGTCATGGGGGCAGCAGCCTAAGCAGAGAAGCCCAGACCTCCCTCACCCCATGCACCTCCACCAGCTCATCTGGGGGGACCCCAAGGCTTTTCCAGGCCAGCTGAGAGATGTAATCTCTCCAGCATGTCCTGGGTCTTCCCCAAAGCCTCATCCCAATAGGACATGCCCAGAATACCTCACCCAAGAGACATCCTAGTTAGATGCCCGAAACACCTGAACTGGCTCCTATCGATGTGGAGGAGCATTGGCTCTACTCTCAGCCCCTCCTGAATGGCTGCACTCCTAACCCTATCTCTAAGGGAGAGACCAGCCACCCTTCGGAGGAAGCTCATTTCTGCTGCTTGTATTCGCTCACAACAACGGGCCAGACACCCCATACTCCCGCAACACCTCCCACAGGAAAAGAGCTGGTGCAGCGATTCGTGACCACTGTTCCTCTTGAATCTGAGGCTTGACTAACGGACAGACACTCCTTTCCAGCACCCTGGCCTAGACCTTACTGGGGAGGCTGAGGAGCGTGATCCCCTGATAGTTGGAGCACACCCTCCGGTCTCCCTTCATAAAGATGCCCCAAGTGCAGGGCACTGCTTTCCCCTCCTGAGTCGCCTGATGGGAGTCCAAAAAAGTCCATGGCCTCACTGAACTCCTCCCAGATCTGCCTGAGCCGCGTTCCGTTTGGCCTGCTGGTACTCATCAGCTGCCTTTAAAGTCCCACAGGCTAACCAAGCCCGATCGGACTCTTCTTCAGCTTCATGGCTCCCTTCACCTTTAGTGACCACCATCTGGTTTGGGGATTACCACCGTGACAGGCACCAATCCCCTTGCAGTTAGAGCTCTGAGCAACAGTCTCAACAATGGAGGTGAGGAACATGTTCCATTCAGACTCAATGTCCTCAGCCTTCCTGGGAACGCTGTTGAAGCTCTGCCGGAGGTGGCAGTTGAATATCTTGTGGACTAGGGCTTCTGCCAGGCATTGCCAGAGCATCCTCACAATACATTTAGGTGAGCCAGGTTTGTCCAGCATCCTACCCTGACACTTGAGCCAACTCACCAGCAGGTGGTTGTCAGTTGCTCAGCTCCTCTATTCACCTGAGTGTGCAGAACATGTGGCTGCAGATCTGATGATACGATTACAAAATAAATCATCGACCTGCAACCTTGGGTGTCCTGGTGCCACATGCACTTATGGACATCCTTGTGTTCGAATATGGTGTTTGTTATGGACAAACTGTGGGTTGCGCAGAAGTCCAATAACAAAACACCATTCAGGTTCAGATCAGGCAGGCCATTGCTCCCAGTCACAGCCTTGCAGGTCTCACTATCATTGCCCATGTGAGTGTTGAAGTCTTCCAGTAGGATGACGGTGTAACTGTATGGAGCACCCTCAAGCACCCTACCCAGCAACTTCAAGAAGGGTGGGTCCTCTGAACTGTCATTTGGCGTATAAGCCCAAACAACAGTCAGGACCTGTTCCCAGTTTGAAGGCAGAGGGAACCAACGCTCTCATTCACCTGTGAAAACCCCAAAAAAAAAACCTCCGCAAGCAGAGGGAATACAAGAATACCCCCCCCCCCAGCTTGCTCTCCAATGTGCTCATTATGTGAATGTGTGTGAATGCTAGGTAGAAAGCTTGTAGGCATAGAAAAAGTGAATGGGTGAATGAAACATTGTATAAACTTTGAGCTTTGAAATAAAGTAGAAAAGTGATATATAAGATTTAACAATTAAGTCCATTTAACAACCGTGCAGGTAGCACTGAACATTGAAGTGCACACACAGACACAGTTTCTGCTGACTAAAAGTTTTACACTGTTTTACACTGTGGCAACGGTGCCAATTTATATGCTTACATTTCAGAAAATCAAGTTTGCAGCATTTATTAATACAGTGGTGTGAAAAAGTGTTTGCCCCCTTCCTCCTTTCCTGTTTTTTTGCATGTTTGTCACATTTAATTGTTTCGGAACATCAAACCAATTTAAACAATAGTCAAGGACAACACAAGTAAACACAAAATGCAAGTTGTAAATGAAGGTGTTTATTAGTAAAGGTGAAAAAAAATCCAAACCACCATGGCCCTGTGTGAAAAAGTGATTGCCCCCTAAACCTAATAAAACATA
>VUQK01019463.1:0-10150 GCA_015106715.1 Bujurquina vittata
GTGCTACACAAAGCACTGCAACTGCAACCTTAAGGTCAGCTACGAGTACAAGTATTGCCGTCACACCTCAGCAGCAAACCAGTATTCCAATATTCTACTGGAAAATATATCATAGGCTTGGGAAACTTGAATTTCATTGTATTTTGTATATATGCTTAAAAAAACAAATTTCCTAAGTCTTCTTGAAATGCGTTTGGAATATTAATGTGTGTGAAGTCTTAGTCAAGATAAAATCACAGTTACACCTTAAAGTAAGTGGGGTAAAGTTTTGTCTTCAGTGGGAGATGGGCTGTCATCTTATATGGCTTAGTGCTGTGAATGCACCACTACCCCAAAAAGGTTGGTGCTTGATTCTGTGCTGGTAGTAAAAATATTGTAGCGGTAGTAAAAATAGGTAGTAAAAGGTAGTAAATTGAACTGTAGAATTCCTGTATTAACCCTGTGTGTCACGTCAGTGTGTAGTGAAAGAAGCACTCTCCATACAGAGGCTTAAGTACAGTGTGCTTGCCTGTGCGTTGTCAGTGTTCACCACCCGCATCATTAAATGCTTATAAAGAGCAGAAAATAGACTTGAATCCTAAGCAGCCTGTGATAACAGCTTTATTGATTAAAATAGAAGCAATTTTTTTTTATCAGATCTGTATTAAACAGATCATCAAAAAACATGGCTAAAGCACATTCGGTGTTAGCACAGTTAACACTTGAACTCCTGCCAAAGGTTGGCTTTAATTTAGGAATTTAGATTGCGGGCTTGCTGCGGTGGATGTCAGCCAGAGTTTGCATGAGGTCAGCTGGTGAGGAAGGGTGTCGAAGGTGAGATCAGGTGAGGTGCGCTGTCCTGACCCTGTCCTGTTTGGTATGAATGTTCTTTCTTTTAGAGCCGATTAGCTATAGAATAGTAGTAGCTTACGACATCAGTCTATATCTCCTTTTGTATATTATAGGTTATACAGAGCTACACTAGTATTGGTGGATATTTTAGCTGATTTTTACAGTGTGTCTTGACACTTTTCATGGTGTACAGTAGATTCTCTGCCTTCTAGGCTTCAGTTCATTTGGGAATACTCTGTAAAAGTGCGGTTTTTGACAATTGACACTGAAGGTAATTTAGATAATGTTTTAAAATAACTGCCCGAATATGTGCTGGGAGGTGTTATCATGTGGCTGCCAACTGATGAGACCCCTAACGGATGAGAATCACGTATAGAAAAACTTAAGTTATTCTGGTACCATGAGTTCAAAAACCCATACCTATGCACTAAGTACTCAATATGTGTGCCATGGTTCAACATACTTTTGAGTGAATTTCAATGTTATTTTTTCTGATGCATTTCTTAGGTTGTCATTTTCTCAGAAATGTGTTTCCATGTTAACCCTAACTAAAGTATGGATAAACAAATAAAAAGCAATAAATCACAAACTTTTATACTTTAATGGTTATGGGTTTCAGATCTCATTTACTGTATCAAGCAGTGTCACTGCTGCATTGCATTGTGGGACATGCATACCAATGTAGTGTCCTGTGCTTACATAGTGTAATATTCTCCTGGTAGTATGCAGTTGGCATAGTATTGAGATTGCGTACATAGTGAAAAATCTCACATACTGTTTTAGCACACTAAATAGTAAATTAATTTTTAATTTTTAATGCACACTATTTTCTATAGGAGTGCCAGCTGAGGCTCTTGGGTACACTATGCCAAAATATAGTCAGAACATCATTTCTATGAAACAACTTTAAATAATCAACACAGGAGTCTGCTGTTACATAATACATATTGTTTGAATACCACACCTCTCCATGTCTTTGTCTCCTCTGAGTCTTTCTTTTTTTACTGCCTCTTTTCCTTGTCATTTTTTTGTCCTTGTTGTTGCCTCTGAAATGAAATGGCATGAAATAAATGTTGTCTGGCAGGTGCTTTCCCCTGGCATGGTTGGTTCATCGTGGCAGTACATGTCTCCATAGCAACAGCCGCCCTGGTGACAAGGGGTTGCCACTGTCTGGACATTCCTCTCCTCTCCTCTCATCTCCTCTCCTCTCCTCAGCTAAACTCTCCTCAACTCAACTCAATCCGGGCTATGCTCATACAGATTAAGGTTGAAGCTAACAAAGCTTTATTGAATAACACCACAGTGTTAAAGCTTAATCCAGAATTGTATAGTGTCTATAAAAAGAATTTTATCCCCTTGGATGTAATTACTAGGGCTGAAAGTCTTTTTTTCTTCTTTCTAAAGTAGTGCTATTATAATAATCTTTATACGTCATTTTCACAAGTCTGAACTCAAGAACTCGCTCTTTTTATTGAACAAAAAAATAAGAGTATTTAAAAGCTTAACAGTGGTCTTAAATTGCCTTGTTCTTTAGAATCAACAGTTTAAAGTTGGTACAATTTAATTTATGTTATGAAACTGTATGTAGCTTTCAATTTGTAGGCATTTCAGAACAAAAATAAAAATCGATCCATATTTCCATTTTCTCCCAGTTATTTGAGTTCAGGTCGTGGGGTCAGCAGTCTAAGCAGAAAACCCCGGTCACCTCTTCCAGCCCACCCGGGGAGGGGCTCAGAGTTGTTGCTGAGAGACATAATCTCTTCATCGAGCCCTGGGTTTGCCCTGGGACCTCCTACCAGTAGGATGTGCCCTAATTTAGTAGCCAAAATAAATAATAGGTTAGACCTGAGCGGAAAAAAATATACTAGTTGGCTAGTCTAAAAATAATGGTGCACACATGATCTACACGTATTTGAGTTTGAAAAATAAAATATAATTCTTTATAATCAGATAGCATTTTAAATGTGCTGAAATGTGTGGCATTTTAACAGTCAAGTGTGGCTGATGTTTGCAGTGTTAGCACAAGAAGCTTTCTTTCATCCAGGTTAACGTCCATCCACCTGGGCTGAATGTGGTTGAGTGGTCATATGACAGTTTACTCTGGCACAGCTGCTCATTTTTTTTAGATCACAGTGCGTCATGTGACGGTTTTACTTTTAACCTTGCTCGTTTATAGGTTCAGGGCAGGGCAGCAGCCCTGGTGGGTGGTTGCCGGAAACCTTAAAACCAATTAACTGTTGTACAATCATAAATATGAATAATTCGTTTTTTTAATTATTAGTATTTCTGTTGCTGACTAGCAAGTGCAACAACGTTTAATCGTGTATTTGATAAATTGCTCGCATGCCTGATAATAACCATTATGTATAGATGTTAGAAAAATTAAAACATACATAAATCCATTTTTAAAAAAAAAAAGTATATTTTGATTGCTTGCATGTTATAATCTTTCTGATTAAAGATTTAGTGCAAAAATACCAGCAAAAAACAGCAGTTTTTAATTTCCTAAATCCAAAGGTCCCAAAAAAGAAATTCTGTCTAATCACTAGTCCAAAAATACACAATTTTCAATTGCTGGAGTGGATCAACCTCTCCTCAATCTGGGCTAAAAAAAGTACCAAGGTGAGGGTCGTAGTAGAACCTTTCCACAGTAATCATTTGAATTTTAGACATACGAGAGGGGTGAAATTTTGAAATTTGATAGTAGATATCCTGTTGATTAAGCGAATCTCTAAGCTGAGCTTTGAAGCAACTACAACCTTAAATGTGATAAAGTAGTCTGCATTTATCCATTTGGTGCCTGACTAGTCACGACTCTGCTGCCTCAAAAATTAAAAAAAAAAAGCTCTGTGTTACCTATTAGGGTGTGCATCTGTGGATCTATTCTAGCTTTTGCTCTGACGCCGCAGACCCCACAAGTGTCTGCAGCATTGCAGACAGTAGCTGATCTGAATACTGATTTCCAGCTATATAGCCTTGACTACTAGCCTAGCCCCCGTGGTGCTGATTTTCATTCAAGCTGAGCGGCATAGTGTTGTTGCGGGTTTTGTAATAGAGTGTAGTAGAGTGCATCTGAGGTGAACACGGCAGCTATGCAGAGACAGAGAGAGGGGAGGGAAAGTGCGAGTGAGACGACAGAGAGGTGCAGAGATTTGCAGAGAGAAAGAGAGCGTGAGAGCATCCCTAACTGCCGTTGTTGCTATTTATATCCAAGCCCTACTCCACAGTCCTGAGACGCTCTCCCACCTCCGACATACGGACAAATCAGCCCACACGCACACACACACACACACACACATACACACACATTAATATATATATATATATATATATGCACATTGACAAAATAATTTGACATGCAGAAATTAAAAGCAGAATGATAGACCGGCTTTTGCACGGAGTACCACCTGCTAACCAGAGCAAAAATATCTGTGAATGAATGAGATCTACAGCGCAGAGATTTTGGGTTGGCAGTGAGTGTCAGTTTTTTGCTTCATCAAGAGCTCTGTAATAATTCATCCTGTTTATCAGAGAGTGTGTTGGTTATAAAAAAAAAAGAAAAGAAAGAGGAACTGGGTGTATGATTGGGTGGGGAGAGAGCAGAGGAAGCAATTCTTCCCAATAACTAGTTGTTTGTCTTGTCAGATATTGTGAAAGGGCTTATGAGGGGAAGAGGGGACCAGCAAGAGGCAGGAAAAATAAATCCATCTTTACTTTTTTCTGTATTACTTTTTTTTTCTCCTTTCACTTCCTTCCAGGCTGAGTCACCGCTGGTGAGGAGGAAGGTCTGGAGAGGGAACGAGAGAGGAGGAGGTGGAGGAGGAGGGGGAGAAGAAGAAGAAGAAGAAGAGGAAGAAGAAGTAGCAGGGAGGGAGCCAGGGAGATAAGCCACAACAGGAAGCAAACTGACACACACACACCGTGTGTTTGTGTGTGTGTGTGTCTGAGAGAGAGGCTGCGCGAACGAGAGGGTGAACGGGAAAGGAAGGGAGGGAGAGTAACGCGGAGGCTGGGAGAGCCGGCCCCCCTCTCCTCTCCTCTCCTCCTCCCTCTCTCTCTCTCAGTGGAGCAGGCGTGTAGCGGCATCAGACTCGGCGTGAAGGAACCATGAGCGATGTCACCATCGTTAGAGAGGGATGGCTCCAGAAACGGGGTAAGTACATCCAGTACCTCTCTACACCCCTCTTCTGTTCTTCTGTCTCCTCTCCTCTTCTGCTTCTCCTCTGCCTCTTGTCTAGACTGAGGGCCTGGCCGTGCATGTCCACATGTGCCGGTGGGAGGATGTGTGTGTGTGTATATGAGTGAAAACATGGATGTCTGATTATGTAGTATGACATTGTACATGAATGTGTGTGTGTTTATTATAAGCTTGGCTGGCTGTGTTTGCTAAACCACTGTGTGCTCTGCTAAGGTTGTGACCAAAAAAAAACTGTTCATGGGTATGTGCTTGTATTTGTATGCACAAATGTGTGTGTGTGTGTGTGTGTGTGTGCATGTGCACTTAATAACATCTACTGGTGTCTAGTTTTTTTGTTTGTTTGTTTTTTTCCTCATACTAGTGTCTCTGCTTGTCTGGAAATCCAGTTAGTTCTGTGTCTCTGAGGTGTTACTGAATACAGAAGTGTCTTAAGTTCGTAGAGTGGTGTCATTGAGAGTCATATGATATAGGGTTGAGGGGATAGTTGGGGTGGAGTCAGGGTGGGGGGGACACTGACAGCACATCCTGTTTACAGCAAAATTAATGAGAAATTGGAAAATTTTGTAAGAGCATGTGGCAAAAATAGTACTTCCCTGTACTCAGACATTCACAGCATATGCTCAATGAGCAACACATAAGTTATTTGTGGCAAGGCCAAGCTGAAACAGAAATGGGCAAGAAAGTGCTGTTGTGTAGACACTTAAGGACTTTGTATTGTGTTCTACTAAACCACAATTTCATGGGGTCGTGTGTCTGCTCTAGGGGCAAGATTAAGTGTATGTGAATCTGTTTTAGAGGGAGAGATTTGCCAGGATAAAACAGGGGGGATTTCCAGACTTTTAGGCCAATGAGCAGTATGCTCTAGACTGTGATGTTGTTTAGGAATGTGTAACAGAAACTGTCGAACAGGAAGTGACATGGATACATAACAGACAGCAGGTTTCTGGGTAATGTAGGCTCAGCCTATGGCACAGCAGGAAAATTTTTACTCCTTACTACATTGAGTGGATACCATGTCAAACACTCAAAACCAATCTGTACTGGTAAAAAAAAGAGGGGCAAAGCTCTATCAGTGTATGCCCGCCTGCCGGTGTGATCTTCAGACAGTCGTCTGTGCATATTAAGGGGAACACATCGCCTCCAGTCACGACACAACTATACTGGCGCTTGCAGTGTGTGAGAAAGAGAGAAGGAGATAGAGGTTAGGGAGGAAGGGAGGGGTGTTTGTTTGTGTCAGGAATATGAATGTTTGTCTGCATCATATGCTAAATCTTTCCCTGTGTTTGTGTGTGTGGAGCAAAGCAGGGTCAGGGTGCTGACTCACTGTCCAGGTCGTGATACAGCAGGCACTGCAGTCTTAGTCATTAGACAGCTTTTTACTGAAATAAAATGGCAAGACATACCGAGAGAGACAGTGAAACATCCACAGATACGAAGCTTTTGTGCTAAGACAATTGCATTCAGTTGTGTTCCCACTATCTGGAAGGCCCTTTACTTTCTCTCTTCTACCTCTACCTTCTTTTCGTTGCGTTACTCTTTCTTTTGGTTTTGACAGTGGACAGACTAAAACACTGAACCTGTGGAGGTTTAGAATCCCTCTGTGTAAAAGAGTGAGGTTCATAAGGGCCTTTAAAAACCCTTAGTTAAAACAATTGTGAAAACTTTTTTCCTGTTTATGTTATATTCAGTATGAGAAGAATACCAAAATAACTGCTGGGTTTGTGTGTATAGTTTGCCAGTTGCTACTTAGATGAAGATTGATGTGTGTCTCTTCCTGTTACTAATTCAGTCGTATTCGTACATTCCTGGTAATTCAGGCTGTATTTTTGGTAATCTTGTAATTGATAGTAGATAATTTTATTATAGTTTCTTCCTGCACTCCAGGTCTACAGCAGCTGTTAAGTATATGTTTCCAATATGGTGCAATCTTGCTATCAAAAACAACTTAATGTTAATTAGGTGGAACAACTCTGCTTTTGAGTTTTCCTTTAATAAAAAGCAGGTTGGTTGACTATTTTGATTGTTGTTTTATGTGGTCTGATTTTTTTGGTTTACTGTGTGCAGCTTAGACTTGGTTCAAGTATAAAACAGCTTTATATAGGCACCTTTTTTGGGGTTTTCTTTCCACATGACATCACTGTTGTAAAGTTGTAAATATATATGTCTACTGGATAAATTAAGTGGACAATTTTTAATTTAAGCAGATAAGGTAAAAGAAAACTATGATAAGAAATGTTTTATTTATTTATTTTAATAGATTTGGTAATAAACGAGAAATGGTTAATTGAAAGTTAGTGTTTCCCCTTCATGTCATAATGGTCCTTATTGACAATCGTGACTTGTTGCTCATGGACTGTCATGGGGATGTTTCCCCTCTCTACACATTTTATGAAGATACTGTGTGTCTCTGTGAGTTTGTTTGACATGCTAAATAATTGGTCACAGATTACAGATGTGTATACCCTCACTTCACAAATTATGCCATCAGTGGCTGATCACATGATGTTTAGTGTGTTTGTGTATGTTTGTCCAACTGCACCAACTTGTGATGACAGTCATTTCCTCACTTTGGTTACTATAACTATATCAAAGCCTTAGGGTCTATCTGTTTTATTCCTTTCTTCCTTTCCTTATTCCGTTTTACTTCAAGCAATGAGACAAGTGTTTCATAAACATGCTATAAAGGAACCATAAGACAAAACACAAATGCATAACAGATCACATACAGTAGTAAAATAAAGCAGTAAAATGCATAAATGTAGTGAAAGCACAAAGATAAACTTATTTATTTATTGCATATAAAAGCAAAGTTAAGCTTAATTATCTTTGTAACCTTGTAACATAGAAATAAGCATCATGAGCTTTACCTCTACAAAAACACGGTGCAGCATGTCCTTAGATGACCGAGCCTTTCAGTGCGCACTCACTCACTACCACAATGATAATTTCCTTCCTCCTTTCATTGAATCAGAGTAGGGAGTGCATTTGGCTGTGTTATGTCTTTATCAATGGAAGTAAAAAACAGTGGATAAATCCTGTAAGCTGCCACACAGTACAGCATTAAAGCAACAGATGTAGAAGTAAACCGAAATAATAAATGAAATATCTTAAAAAATAAAATGATTTCAAAAAGATTGGGAAAAAAGATTTGATCTGGAAAATGGATGCAAGTGTAGCCTTGGAACGACACAGTATTGTGTTGATTGTTTGGGTGTTAAAAACAAATCCTCATGTAAAAGGCTTGCAAAGCTGTTTTATTTCACTTTAAGATCTATATATGAAGTATACCCCTCTTTATTTCCAGCAACGGGACATTACTTTCTGACAACTCATGTGAGGCCACAGAGGTCACACAGTAGTTGTGGATAATGTTACCTCCATCAGCATCAGCCCACACAGCAGTCAGCACAACAGATGGCCAGGAGGGAGGAGAAACACTGAAGGAGAGAGGACAGGGTGAAAAGCATCATCTTTTCTTTGACACTTTGTCCCATGTCAAGTGCTCTTCTGCAAATCTACTAAACTCTAAACAATATCAAAGTGGAGTTAGGCTTCTTACTTGTTGTTGACTTGAGAGCTAAGACAGCATCAGAAGAGATTTAGACATATTTATCCCTCTACAGGATGGTGGTGCAGTGGTTAGCACTGTTGCCTTACAGCAAAAGGTCTAGGTTTGAGTCTCCCTTAGCCATGACCTTTCTTTGTGGAGTTTGCATATTCTCCCCGGGTTTGGGTGGGTTTTCTCCAGGTACTCCGGTTTCGTCCCACAGTCCAAACACATGCAGTTACTGGGGTTGGGTTAATTGGTGATTCTAAATTGCCCATAGGCGTGAATGTGAGTGGTTGTCTGTCTCTCTGTGTTAGCCCTGTGGCAGGCTGGCAACCTGTATAGAGTGTACCCTGCCTCCCGCACTATGACAGCTGGGACAGGTTCCATCCAACTTTATTTAAATAGTATAAAACTTAAAAAAAAACAAACAAGAAAAAACAGGAATTAAATATATCTAAGGGGATCTAGCTAGTTCACTTCAAATACCTCTTTACATATCATTTCTATTCCTATAAAGCAGTAAGAAACGACAAATATGCATACACATTGATATTTTCTCAAACATCTTAATAATATATGAATCATCACCACAGGAAGGAGGAGCACTTGTCTTTGTTCTTCCTCTTGCAGTTCAATAATTTTGTAGTGGAAATATTGATTTCTTCGACTGCATAATGGAGGAAAAAAATCAAGGGGTCACACAGGGCTACAGACTCGTGCATATGGCCTCGATTGGATATGATATTATAAAAGAATTAAATTACCCTGCTGCATCCTTTAGATCTGTGTTGCTCATGTTGCTTGGATCTTTCAGTGGTTTGTTTGGAAATGACATAATACAGAACTCAGGAAGGGGCTCCATTAGATATTCAGTGTCTCTCTTTATGAAAATCCATTATGTGTCCCCTGTGAAGTGGCTTTCCTCAAAGCTACTGATCTCTAAACTGTGTCAAAGTGGAGTGTGTCTTGTTACAGAGGTGCTTTGAAGTGGTCAAGATCAGTAATTCTTTGTTGATAACATCAAGAGGATGTTATACATACTCTTCCTGGTGGAGTTGTTTCACATTCAGATTTTTCATGCAACCTGTCTGCATCTTACCACTATCTTATAAGGAGCAGCACACCTGTCCTTTCTGCACTCTTTTCTCCTGTATGCTCTCTTAAATTTAGTCCCTGTGCGAACGATGCATGGTATACTGTACACATTGGAGCGCTGTGGGGTTCATTGGGTGCAGTGCAGTGAGGCAGCCATCTTGGCTCAGTGAGTTCAGTGAGTTCAGTGATGCTGGAGGCTGGCTGGCTGGATCAGGTGGCAGTGCCAGATCTCTGATATCAATCACCAGCCGCTGCTGCCTCCGCTACTGTCTGCTGCGTCGCCCTTCTCTTCTCTTCTCTTCTCTTCTCTTCTCTTCTCTTCTCTTCTCTTCTCTTCTCTTCTCTTCTCTTCTCTTCTCTTCTCTTCTCTTCTCTTCTCTCATTTATGTATACCCTTCTTCATCCCCTCTTTTTTCTCAAACTTATACTACAGGGCAGTAGTAGACAGGCAGACAGTGAAGGCTTTGTTATGAATG
>VUQK01019468.1:0-10640 GCA_015106715.1 Bujurquina vittata
GATGCATTCAGCATAAAAGGATTAAGTTACTTTTTTGAAATTTCGCTTAACCCTTTTAATTGGAGGGGAAGGTGAAATATCAAAAAAATAACTTAAAGGCTCATAGACTTATCAATTCGCGGACCACAAGTAGGGGCGGGGCCGAAAGCGGCCCGCGGTCTGAAAAAAACTTATGTTGCGTCATTTCCGTTATGGCTTTTGTATTTGTGTTGCGGCTTTTGTATTTGTGTTGCGGCTTTTGTATTTGTGTTGTGGACTTTTGTCTTTGTGTTGTGGCTTTTGTATTTGTGTTGTGGACTTTGTATTTGTGTTGCGGCTTTTGTATTTGTGTTGTGGACTTTTGTATTTGTGTTGCGGCTTTTGTATTTGTGTTGCGACTTTTGTATTTGTGTTGCGGCTTTTGTATTTGTGTTGCGGCTTTTGTATTGGGCCTGACACCTCTGGGCCACCGTAGGTTTCAGATGTATACAATATGTTTAAGTAAAAAAATGAGATCTAAACCTTAACTGTTGAAGGATAGGTTCAAATTCAAAAAAATAAATAAATAAATGTGGCATGAATTAGCATTTTGCCTGTTACATTCCATGTTCGAGGAGCCTGACATTGTGGAAACCACAAGTAAGCCCGCACTCTGATAGGAAAGTGCTCTGGGACAGCGCGGTGTTATGAGGATCTGAGTTCTGATGACTTATTTGAATGAGAGGAGAAAGATTTCAGATTGCACTGGCACTGAACTTGTTTGGTCTGTGATGGTGAGACAGCTCTAAATAATAAAAAGGAAACTGAAACAAGAAAACTCACTCTGGAAACTAACTAACTAATCTGAACTGGTGATATAAAAATTCAAGATGAAAAAAAAAAGAATAAATACAAAGCTGTAGTAACTTTGGTTTACATTCTAAGTCTCAATCTAGTGGTAAAGTTTTTGCTTTTAGCTACGTGGAAATTTGGTGAACAATGAAAATGGCTGCATTTACAACTGTATGGTTTAACTGGATGTCAAAATTTACCGCAGAAATACTGTGTCCAGCTTTTTTCACCTGTGTCATAATGTAATTTTGTACTTTAAAATCTGCCAGCAAAAGAGAAACTTTCTTTAAACCCCTCAAAGCTAGAGGGTTGGACTAAGTGACAGCTCATTAGCAGCTGAGTTTGGTGTGAATGGTGCTGGTGGTCAGCTCCACACTGCACTCATTCAGCCACTGTGGTAAGGTCCACTCCCAGAGAGACTGGGGCCCATAAGACCAGATCTGTTCCCCCTGAAACACGTATTATGGCAGCACTGACGACACCGGGGCTGTGTAAACAGCACAGTGTATATTCCAGAGCCCGCCCTTCCCATCACATCACACTGCTCACATTGAGCCAGGAGACTAGGACAAGGGTGAGACATGATGGAAGGAGGCCAGATCCTCACCTGGACAACTATTTTTTTTAAATCTTTTCTTTACATGAGGGAAATGCCTCATGTGACAGACCAGGTTTAAAAACTTCATGTTTGGCAAATGTGTTGATTGTGTTGTAATCTCAGCTCAACCATAGGAGGAAATTACTGTGGTAGATAAGGTGGCCCTTTTCTAGGAAAAACAATATTTTACTCTGATTCAAATTATAGATGTATCTTTAAATCCTCACCCCAAACACACAACCACCGTAGTGGTTTGCCCCCCCCCCCCCACTTTCCTGACTACTTTATAAAAGTGAGTAAACGGCAACAGCTGAGTAGTCCAAAAAAAGGTGAAAGCTCCTTTTCCTCATTACCTTTCCTTGACCTTAAATGCTTAAATGCTAATTCTGAAGGCTGCAATGGCAATTCAGACAGAACTAACACTTAGATCTCTCCATAGTTAAAATAATCAGACTTGTGATTTTCTATGGGCCCTTTCCATGGAAATACTCCTGCCTACATTACACTGCAGACACACTGACCTGCTACACTTTGATTTAAAACATTTATGAGCTTTCAACAGTCCTTTATTGAACAACTTTTTTACATGTGATATAAAACTATTAAATTTGACTGTAAGTGTCTAGTTATACCTGGCCTAACATTTGGGGTGACTAAAAAGAAAAACTTATTCATGTTCATGATTTTGACATCTTGCTGGTATACTATCAAGCAAATGTAATGTCACATTTTCTTTCTTTCTTTCTACAATTATGGGCTAATGCTTACAAATATTTTTATCTGAGTTAATTATATTTTATATTTATATTATATTTCAGCACTGTTCAATTGTTTAACTAAATGTGATCCAGAGATATTGAGGGTCAAACTTAAAACTTTAGGTGTGAAGTACTAATCTAATCGCTTAGATCTCACATATAGGCATTCTTGTAAATGCTTTCTTTTTGCATAAATGACATCCATAGTGACGACAACATTGAATCTAAATATGCAGATCAGCCCCAGAAGGTGCAGTAGAGTTTAACTTATTTGATTGACTTGATTAACTATTGATTAACTTGTTTTCACGCTAAAATAAGTGTAATGTCACAGTTATATTTTATGATGTACATGGCACTGGGTCAGATTAAAGCCTACATGTGCCCATCCTTCTTCAGAAAATATATCAAAACAAATACATGCAATAAAGAAAATTACTCACCTGTTGTAGAAACACTGTCACACCTGTGGCTGTCAAATTCTTCTTTGCTGGTGTATTTCTTCAGTTCAGGAGAGTTCCAAGTTTCCAGTTTGAGAGTTCAAAAGTCCAGATGAGGAGCAGAAGCAGAGAGCTCGGGATGCTCAGCTGTGTGCAGAGCCTGGATCTGGGTCTGGCTGTCAAACCTCAGAGGAACACGTTGCCATCAAGTTGCTCACAGCGAAATATGAAGAGTTCCAATACCTGCTTTCAACATAAGAGCAGATGGTGATTTAAACTATTTGTCAGAGGAAGGGTTACTGCTGAAGATGAGAAAACATCTTGCACAAGGATTTATCTCTGAAATTCCCTGCTTAGTTATCATCACACATTTCACTTCATGCAACTTTTACACTAATCAGTGGAGTTCATAATGAATTTAAATATACAGAAATATAAGAAATTCATGTGATGGTAGGTTAAAACCTATAACCTATCTCACACGGTTTTGATTCAATGAGTATGTGTCCTTAAGATGATAAAATAATACATAATAAAACATTTTTCTTAAAGAATTACACATTACAATGGATAGTTTGTCAAATTTCATTCCAGGGTCAAGGAGCTTATTTTAGTTTCTGTAGAGTTTTTCACAGTTTATCTTTATTGTATGTTTTAGAAATCAACTTTGTTTTTGATTATTTGGAAATTTGTGTCTATAATATACTACATATTGTCATGTTTTCTCTGTTACATTGCTCATAATCTTATGGTGTGAGGGAGATTTTTTTCTGTAGCAACACAGTGAAGATAAAATAGGAACATCTCATGCTTTTATTTTGAAGAAAACGGATTTTGCTTTCTCGACTCATTTCATGGGTGTGTAGAAGGGAAGAAAAGGGTTGAGCTGGGCATGCAGCATCCCACCTACTTGGTAGAAATGAGGTAATGCTCTTCAGCTAACATTAATAACGAGACTTGTTCACTTGAAGCAGTGCCTCGCAGATGAACTGCAAATAAAATGTGGGGCTTTTTGAAATACCCCCACATTTTATTTGCAGTCAAATATTTCCTCTTAATACTAAAACTAACAAAACAAAAAGAATCTTTCACAGAATATGATTAAAACCACAACAACAAACTTTTAATAAAATTAAGTCATTAATAATAGATTTTGGCTAGACTGCAACAGATTTCACACGGGTCTCTGCTGTGTTGTCTTGATGTCAAATCTGGACTCATTAATAGACCCTTCAGCCGCACCCTCTCTGTTTGATTTCACTCCTAAAAAAAATGGGGGGGGGGGCGAAAATCAGGACAAAGCTGCTCTTTCAGTGCTCGTAAGGCAGGAAACAGAAATTACAGAGCATTCACATGGCTGAAGTGTAGAAAACAAACCCTCCTTCACTAATGTGACATAACAACAACAATAATAATTCACTATTTCCTGCAGTACACATTTAAATCATAATTTTCTTCTTTGCTGGTTTTCTCACTCCTTCCCCGTATGAATTCTCTGATGGTAGTCTGATGGGATGCAGAAAAAAGAGTAATAGCCTCACTGGATTTAAATCTGAATCTGTACTGTAACCAGACTGCCTATAGTTTCAAAGAGGAGTAGGACGAAGCCATGCTTGCTCATATATGGCCAGAGTGTCAGCAATTGTGTCCCATATTTCCTCTACAATGTTTAGAGAGTTCCACTTTTAGGCTATTTATTCAGAGCCTTTGGGATGAGTTGTGTCTACAAGCTGGGCCATTTATACTGGAACCAGGTGAGTTATACTGGAGTCAGGTGAGCTGACCAAACTGTTAGACAAACAAACAAACGAACAAAAAAACCCCAATAATAATGACTCAAGCCCCACCTTGGTAAACCAATAAACTGTTTTTGTGTTGCAGTGACATAAGGGGAATGTTAAAGTGTTATTTATTTGTGCACCTGTGGTTGTTACTGGCAGATTATATTTGCCTCTAAGTCTGTAGTCTCCATCCTCATACACCACATGATGGAGTTTTGGGTAAATCTGTGGAGATCAGGAGATATTTAACAGCATTCATAACTTCTGTCACATCCTGTATAGTTGATGTTCATGTTCAGGCATGTTTGTTCTGTTGCAAAGTTTCAATCCAGCAACCATGCCTGTGCGGCCATTAGTTTGCCCTACATGGGTTTATGGAAATCCCATGTGGGGCCCATGTGGCACCATAGCAATTTAGTAAGTGAGTGAGTGAGTCCATAGTGTTTTGCACATTTGCCTAACAAATGAAAGAACCCTGGTTCCAGCCCGGGAGGACAAACAAATCCCTTGGGGATTTGCCAAATCAAATATGTGCACTGTGGGGTTTGGGTGGGCACCTGTGCCACACTGCAGGGGCCAAATGTGCACTACATTTTATACCTTAGTAGGGTGAGGCCTCGAGGGCAGTCCACATGCGGGCATACTGTGAATGTTCTGCACATCTACAATGGGCCCCACTGTAGGCCCCTCTCAAGCTGCTTGGTATGGGCAGACCACAATCAGCCTACACTAAGGACTGACTGCTGGTGCCACTTGTAGATGTGCCTGACATTTCACACTGGAACTGGAGCGGACTGACAGAGGACTGACCAGAGACAAGTGGAAGAGCAGAGAGCATTTTAAAGGGATGATCTATGAGCATAGTTACATTTATCAATAGGCTTTGAAAAAAATATTTTTTTTAAATTGTTAATTAAGCTCACAAGACAATTTGAACAGCTGATTGTGGTCCACTGTGTGTGTGTGTGTGTGTGTGTGTGTGTGCGCAGTAGTAGCATTCATTTATTCATTCATTGGTTGTATTTTTTTTTATTCACTTTGTTTGATCTAATACTGCAACTCAAACAAAGAAAAAGCTGATGAAGCTCACCTGCCCTAAACCTCATGACTACGTTACATTAACACAAACACAGTTATTATGTGTCCTTCTTAGTTGTTTGGCCTGCAGGGACTTTCTAAAATGATGGATTTCTAGCTACTTCCATTTGAACTTTTGAGACCTGAGACGGTTCAGTCAGGCAGTCCGCCCTGCAGCGCTGAAAGGATTTTGTTAGAAACCTCCCTGGAGAACTTCTGCTGGAAGCACAGCATGTTTGGTTTTTTGCCACGTGGAAGAGTGGATCTACAACAAATCTCCGGTTGGAGTCTAAAATGTAATCAAGACAAACAGAACGAGCTAAATTTGATGTTTCATTCTTATTTTTATTTTTTTATTTTAAGGAATGCAGGTACTGCACAGTTTACAGCGTCAAGCTAAAAGGAAAAACAAATATCTGCATGAGCTGAACAGAAACACAAAGTATAGCAATCAAGTTTGGTGAGTAGGAATACATTTACTCAAAAAAATAAAAATAAAAAAATAAAGACATACACCACATCAAATTTAAAGGAAAGGTGTTATTTTAAATTTGTTTAAATGTGAGCAAAAAGAAAGCAGAAAAAATGGATGGTTTACACATCCCCAGTGTGATCCTGCCAGGAGACAAAAAATGTAAGCATTTATTCATAGATGATTATTTTCCCCAAAGTGGAAAAATGCACATTTTAACTGCAACTGCAGCCAAAGAAGAGAAGGTACCTTGTAAATAAAACAGTAAATAAACTTAAAGACCAAAAATAATTTAGAGGCAAGGAGGCAAGGGCGGCCGAGGCAAATGTTGGTGTGTGTACAGAGCAAGAAACAGGATTGTTAAATAATGCAATAGAGTCATCAGAGTCTAAACACATTCACGGCCTCAACTGGAGAAAGTCCTTTTAACACATTAACCCCTGATTCTTATTTCCTGGCTTCCTCCTCAAGTCCCACTAAAATAATAGCTGTAAATTTAGCCTGAATATTCACTGAGTAATTATGATTAGTGATTTAGCAAACATACTGTAGGCGTGTTACTCAGCATTTACCTTTACTTGGTGATCTATATATGACATTTTCATGATGACCACCTTTTATTGTGGGGACTGTTTCCTAAATTTAAGAAGAAACGTGAAAATCACAACCTTTAGATTTTTGTGCCTTTTTAATGCTTTAAGGAGACCTGAAAGTGCAGTCACAGTTTTCTCAGCTGATATATAATCTTAAACACACATCTGCACATCCACCTTTCTCTGTGAAATCTGTACTTCAGCTGTTTAAGGTGTTTCTCACAGAAACACTGAAGACAAAACAGGCCTTCTTCTCATGAGCACAACCAAGAACACAGCTAATAAAAGACAATATCCTCCCCCAACCAGACCACTGCTAAGTCCACTCCCTGAGTCACCGATTGCTGTGATGCCCTATCAAGGCACTACTGTTGAGACATGTGCCCCCACCCTTTGAACCTTTGAACCAAGTCTTGTAAGTGTTTCATACGACATTTTGACACCAAACTCACTCAAGTGGGTCAAACAGAACATGTTTACAGGTGGTGTTAAAATAACTCAAAGCTACTATAGCTTCTTCATAAAAGTAGTCTTTTGAATAACTAGCATCATTTGCGCCTGCATTTATTTTTCAGCGGAAGCACTGAGATTTCATTTTATTTTCATCAGCAGGGTGCAAAGTGTGATATGCGCAAAAAAAACCCCTAAAAGATTGTTGTGATATATACAATCATCTAATTCTAGAAGTGACAGTGCAGTTTCCTAAGGCCAGTTGATGGGAACGATAGGAATGATGGGAACGATGGGAACGATGACTCCACCTAAAGGAGGAACCCTGCCTGCCCAACCTGTGAAGAAGGATGTTGCGTTCACTGACATTTGAAAGTTTGTGTAGGAAATTCAGCTGGTTTTTGAAAGCTGCAAGAGAAGGCTGCCAAGAGACCACAAGGGTCTGGTCTCCTTTACTCTTCATGTCAAAGTAGGCATCTATAAACAGGGGAAACTCTTAACAGACGCTGGGGTCAAAGAAGGATGCCAGAGAACCCCCAAGGGTTAGGCTCATCATAAAAGTTGCGGTTGTAATGGTTACAGATGTTACAGATCTGACTTCAGGCACTGACCAGTAAGTTTGTTCCTGCATAAACAGGAGAGAGCTGCGGTCAGCTCAGTGCAGCTTTACTCAGCAGGGTTTATTAACAAATACAAAATGTACTTTCTGCTCTCTGATATGACTTCCTAACATAGAGCTACACACTTTAAAAAACAATATACAATATACATTTTTTTATCTTTCAACCTTACAGTTCACAAAGCCACAAGAAAAATGCTATGAACAGGTTTCTGCTCACTGAACACACACACACACACACACGCACACACACACACACACACACGCCACACAACCTGCAAACAGGTAAAAGCCACAGAGGAAATTCTCTTTTCCCTCGCCCTTCTCCTTTCACAGTCTTTAATCCTCTTCGTGTTATATTCAGCATCGACTGAACTAATCGATCCTCTCAACTCTGTTCTGTTGTGCACAATCGATTGTATATTATCAAGGACATGGCCACACATCAGGGTGTTTTTACAGGTGTCCTAGAAGCAGAGCTTTGGTCAACCTAGCCTGCACTATTATATTCTTTAACTCTTTTAACCAGTGTAAATATCTTAACAGGACAAATTCCACTGTAAACTAATACACTATAAACCTGTAAAACAACACAAAACCAGCATTTTGGAGCCTGTTCAAGAGCCACTATCAAAAATGTAACAGCTGTAAGTCAAAGGCAAATGCACCTTTCGCACTACACCACATATTTGTACTATCTCTTCTCACAAAAGTGGATTTTAGGATTAATAAACACATACAAGCGGTGGAAATGAGTTTCCTTCAAAGGGTGGCTGGCCTCTCCCTTAGGGATAAGATGAGGAGTGCGGCCATCCAGGAGGGGATCAGAGTAGTGATCTGCTCCTCCACATCGAAAGGAGCCAGTTGAGGTGGCTCGGGCATCTGATTAGGATGCCTCCTGGCCGCCTCTTGGGTGAGGTGTTCCGGGCATGTCCCACTGGGAGGAGGCCCCGGGGTAGACCCAGGACACGCTAGAGAGATTATATCTCTCGGCTGGCCTGGGAACGCCTTGGGGTCCCTCCTGATGAGCTGGTGGAGGTGGCTGGAGAGAGGTGGCTGGTGGCTGGGCTTCTCTGCTTAGGCTCCTGCCCCCATGACCCGGCCCCGGATAAGCGGAAGAGAATGGATGGATGGATGGATGGATAAACACTGAGCAGCAGATATATAAATGTGTATGTGTTTCCACACAAACCTGAATAAACAGGAGTGAAAATGAGACAGGCAGCAGCTGACTTCAGTTCAGTGAAGCTTGCTTGATCTGTTCACAGAGATTCTGTGCCACACCGCCACCTGTTGGCAGACACTTAAAATAACGCCCCACAGCAAAAAACGTGCTGATTTAATTCTTTGCTACTCCACCAGGATATAATGCAATTGTCTTCTCCATAGACTGCTATATCTATCAAACTCCCTGAACCTTCCCTAAGGTCTGTGTCAAAAGAGCTGCCTTTGTTTTACCCAGAACCAGGAACATGTCAAGGATTTTTTTAAAATAAGACAGCACAGGGGGAGACTACCTACAGGGTAGAGAGGGCTCACCATAAACCCAATTATTTTATTTTATCAGAAATAAAAATCTGCATAGAAAATCTGTATGGAAAACATCAGGCATGATTTTCAGGCTCATGTGCAGCCTTGTGTCCTGTTAGAAGTTTATACGGTGAGATGTGGAGCTGCACAAGAATTTTGTGTTGTATTTGGAAAAGGAAGCTTGTGCTATGATCACCGAGTCAAAGGCAGGATATACTAAATTTGTTTTTCTTACAAAAACTGGAAAACCAACATCAGGATTGGAAGTAACAGCTGCACCCTGGAGTGGAGGGTGCCACTGGACTCCAGGGTGCTGAATCTGCATTCATAAAGAAACCTCTTGTCATGCTCTGACCCACTGCTGCAAGTCATAGAGAGTGTAAAACCCCTAACTTCAACAAATGGAAGCCATATGGGGGTGGAGGGCAGCAGAAGCCTCCACACAGAGGGTCTTTGTGGCAGGAGCTGGTAGTAGGGAAAGAGAATACATCATTCAGATTCATTTGACTGAATGCGTGACAAAAGCTGCCTCTTCACCTCACACCCTACTATAGTCTATATAAACTGAGAAGTAAAAGGAAGTTTTATGTTATACCAACAATATTTGTGCACGTGGGCACCCCCCACTCCTCTGCATGTTCAGCTTCCTTACAGAAGAGTCTTGTTAACACACTGTTGAGGCTTTTGGTAATAAAATGCTCTATTCATAGCAGTCCTCTGCACCCGCCCAGTTGGCCTTCACACAAGCATGTAAACCAGGTAGCCCGTGGTTACAGGACCCTTTCTGGACACAGTAGCTCAGAGAAACACTGATTTAAAATCTGGTCCTTGCATCAACAGCAGAAGCAGGAAGGAGGTTTTGTTCTAAGAGAGCAGGGTCACCTTTAAAAAATGCTGAGCCTCTGAATGTTGGCTTTATAATTCAGTGTTCTTAAAGCCCTTGAATTCAAGCAAAAAGTCTGCATTTAAGTAGCAGCCAAATGCACTTAATTAACTGATCATCAGTGTGAGCGCCTCTATAAAGTAGAAGTTTTGTCAGTTTGCTGCTCTGCAGATGTTTAGTAACACAATGAGCTTAAATGAACAATTGTTGCTGCCCATCAATCAGTGTATACATAGGTTTTCCACTCGCGCAGCAAACAGTCACACTGTCAGCGGATGCCCAAAAGACCTCTGTCAGTCTCTCCTGATGTTAAAGGAGCTGTTTTTTTCAAAAGCTGAGGTCTAGGGTTGAAGGAGCAGCTAAATTAGTTTCAATAACAACCAACAGCCTGTGCCAAAGCCACACACATATTATCTATGATAGTGTGGTGGACACACTTATGTACATTTCACACCAGAATGCCCTGAGCTCTTATTGTGAAGAGAAAGCCCGGGAAGAAAGAGGTTCAGTCTTCTGGCGTTGAGAGAGTCACATTTTCTGGAGTCCCGTTATTTTTGTGTGGTTACCGAAAATAAAGTTGAGACTCTACTTACCTCGTCGTGTCTCCTTTACCAGCTCCTACAACACTT